>CALYLW010001888.1:0-84337 GCA_944989445.1 Ampullaceana balthica
CTGTACTTACAGTATCATGTCTTAGTTTGAGCTGTACTTACAGTATCATGTCTTAGTTTGAGCTGTACTTACAGTATCATGTCTTAGTTTGAGCTGTACTTACAGTATCATGTCTTAGTTTGAGCTGTACTTACAGTATCATGTCTTAGTTTGAGCTGTACTTACAGTATCATGTCTTAGTTTCAGCTGTACTTACAGTATCATGTCTTAGTTTGAGCTGTACTTACAGTATCATGTCTTAGTTTGAGCTGTACTTACAGTATCATGTCTTAGTTTGAGCTGTACTTACAGTATCATGTCTTAGTTTCAGCTGTACTTACAGTATCATGTCTTAGTTTGAGCTGTACTTACAGTATCATGTCTTAGTTTGAGCTGTACTTACAGTATCATGTCTTAGTTTAGCTGTACTTACAGTATCAGTCTTAGTTTAGCTGTACTTACAGTATCATGTCTTAGTTTCAGCTGTACTTACAGTATCATGTCTTAGTTTCAGCTGTACTTACAGTATCATGTCTTAGTTTGAGCTGTACTTACAGTATCAGGTCTTAGTTTCAGCTGTACTTACAGTATCATGTCTTAGTTTGAGCTGTACTTACAGTATCATGTCTTAGTTTGAGCTGTACTTACAGTATCATGTCTTAGTTTGAGCTGTACTTACAGTATCATGTCTTAGTTTCAGCTGTACTTACAGTATCATGTCTTAGTTTCAGCTGTACTTACAGTATCATGTCTTAGTTTGAGCTGTACTTACAGTATCATGTCTTAGTTTCAGCTGTACTTACAGTATCATGTCTTAGTTTGAGCTGTACTTACAGTATCATGTCTTAGTTTGAGCTGTACTTACAGTATCATGTCTTAGTTTGAGCTGTACTTACAGTATCATGTCTTAGTTTCAGCTGTACTTACAGTATCATGTCTTAGTTTCAGCTGTACTTACAGTATCATGTCTTAGTTTGAGCTGTACTTACAGTATCATGTCTTAGTTTGAGCTGTACTTACAGTATCATGTCTTAGTTTGAGCTGTACTTACAGTATCATGTCTTAGTTTGAGCTGTACTTACAGTATCATGTCTTAGTTTGAGCTGTACTTACAGTATCATGTCTTAGTTTGAGCTGTACTTACAGTATCATGTCTTAGTTTGCAGCTGTACTTACAGTATCATGTCTTAGTTTGAGCTGTACTTACAGTATCATGTCTTAGTTTGAGCTGTACTTACAGTATCATGTCTTAGTTTGAGCTGTACTTACAGTATCATGTCTTAGTTTCGAGCTGTACTTACAGTATCAGGTCTTAGTTTGAGCTGTACTTACAGTATCATGTCTTAGTTTCAGCTGTACTTACAGTATCAGGTCTTAGTTTGAGCTGTACTTACAGTATCATGTCTTAGTTTCAGCTGTACTTACAGTATCATGTCTTAGTTTCAGCTGTACTTACAGTATCAGGTCTTAGTTTGAGCTGTACTTACAGTATCATGTCTTAGTTTGCAGCTGTACTTACAGTATCATGTCTTAGTTTGAGCTGTACTTACAGTATCATGTCTTAGTTTGAGCTGTACTTACAGTATCATGTCTTAGTTTGAGCTGTACTTACAGTATCATGTCTTAGTTTGAGCTGTACTTACAGTATCAGGTCTTAGTTTCAGCTGTACTTACAGTATCATGTCTTAGTTTCAGCTGTACTTACAGTATCATGTCTTAGTTTGAGCTGTACTTACAGTATCATGTCTTAGTTTGAGCTGTACTTACAGTATCATGTCTTAGTTTCAGCTGTACTTACAGTATCATGTCTTAGTTTGAGCTGTACTTACAGTATCATGTCTTAGTTTGAGCTGTACTTACAGTATCATGTCTTAGTTTGAGCTGTACTTACAGTATCATGTCTTAGTTTGAGCTGTACTTACAGTATCATGTCTTAGTTTCAGCTGTACTTACAGTATCATGTCTTAGTTTGAGCTGTACTTACAGTATCATGTCTTAGTTTGAGCTGTACTTACAGTATCATGTCTTAGTTTGAGCTGTACTTACAGTATCATGTCTTAGTTTGAGCTGTACTTACAGTATCATGTCTTAGTTTGAGCTGTACTTACAGTATCATGTCTTAGTTTCAGCTGTACTTACAGTATCATGTCTTAGTTTGAGCTGTACTTACAGTATCATGTCTTAGTTTCAGCTGTACTTACAGTATCAGTCTTAGTTTGAGCTGTACTTACAGTATCATGTCTTAGTTTGAGCTGTACTTACAGTATCATGTCTTAGTTTGAGCTGTACTTACAGTATCATGTCTTAGTTTGAGCTGTACTTACAGTATCATGTCTTAGTTTGAGCTGTACTTACAGTATCATGTCTTAGTTTGAGCTGTACTTACAGTATCATGTCTTAGTTTGAGCTGTACTTACAGTATCATGTCTTAGTTTGAGCTGTACTTACAGTATCATGTCTTAGTTTGAGCTGTACTTACAGTATCATGTCTTAGTTTGAGCTGTACTTACAGTATCATGTCTTAGTTTGAGCTGTACTTACAGTATCATGTCTTAGTTTGAGCTGTACTTACAGTATCATGTCTTAGTTTGAGCTGTACTTACAGTATCATGTCTTAGTTTGAGCTGTACTTACAGTATCATGTCTTAGTTTGAGCTGTACTTACAGTATCATGTCTTAGTTTGAGCTGTACTTACAGTATCATGTCTTAGTTTGAGCTGTACTTACAGTATCATGTCTTAGTTTGAGCTGTACTTACAGTATCATGTCTTAGTTTGAGCTGTACTTACAGTATCATGTCTTAGTTTGAGCTGTACTTACAGTATCATGTCTTAGTTTCAGCTGTACTTACAGTATCATGTCTTAGTTTGAGCTGTACTTACAGTATCATGTCTTAGTTTGAGCTGTACTTACAGTATCATGTCTTAGTTTGAGCTGTACTTACAGTATCAGGTCTTAGTTTCAGCTGTACTTACAGTATCATGTCTTAGTTTGAGCTGTACTTACAGTATCATGTCTTAGTTTGAGCTGTACTTACAGTATCATGTCTTAGTTTCAGCTGTACTTACAGTATCATGTCTTAGTTTGAGCTGTACTTACAGTATCATGTCTTAGTTTGAGCTGTACTTACAGTATCATGTCTTAGTTTGAGCTGTACTTACAGTATCATGTCTTAGTTTGAGCTGTACTTACAGTATCAGGTCTTAGTTTCAGCTGTACTTACAGTATCATGTCTTAGTGTCAGCTGTACTTACAGTATCATGTCTTAGTTTGAGCTGTACTTACAGTATCATGTCTTAGTTTCAGCTGTACTTACAGTATCATGTCTTAGTTTGAGCTGTACTTACAGTATCATGTCTTAGTTTGAGCTGTACTTACAGTATCATGTCTTAGTTTGAGCTGTACTTACAGTATCATGTCTTAGTTTCAGCTGTACTTACAGTATCATGTCTTAGTTTGAGCTGTACTTACAGTATCAGTCTTAGTTTGAGCTGTACTTACAGTATCAGGTCTTAGTTTCAGCTGTACTTACAGTATCAGGTCTTAGTTTGAGCTGTACTTACAGTATCATGTCTTAGTTTGAGCTGTACTTACAGTATCATGTCTTAGTTTGAACTGTACTTACAGTATCATGTCTTAGTTTGAGCTGTACTTACAGTATCATGTCTTAGTTTCAGCTGTACTTACAGTATCATGTCTTAGTTTGAGCTGTACTTACAGTATCATGTCTTAGTTTCGGCTGTACTTACAGTATCAGGTCTTAGTTTCAGCTGTACTTACAGTATCATGTCTTAGTTTCAGCTGTACTTACAGTATCAGGTCTTAGTTTGAGCTGTACTTACAGTATCATGTCTTAGTTTCAGCTGTACTTACAGTATCATGTCTTAGTTTCAGCTGTACTTACAGTATCAGGTCTTAGTTTCAGCTGTACTTACAGTATCAGGTCTTAGTTTGAGCTGTACTTACAGTATCATGTCTTAGTTTGAGCTGTACTTACAGTATCATGTCTTAGTTTCAGCTGTACTTACAGTATCATGTCTTAGTTTGAGCTGTACTTACAGTATCATGTCTTAGTTTGAGCTGTACTTACAGTATCATGTCTTAGTTTGAGCTGTACTTACAGTATCATGTCTTAGTTTCAGCTGTACTTACAGTATCATGTCTTAGTTTGAGCTGTACTTACAGTATCATGTCTTAGTTTCAGCTGTACTTACAGTATCAGGTCTTAGTTTCAGCTGTACTTACAGTATCATGTCTTAGTTTGAGCTGTACTTACAGTATCATGTCTTAGTTTGAGCTGTACTTACAGTATCAGGTCTTAGTTTGAGCTGTACTTACAGTATCATGTCTTAGTTTCAGCTGTACTTACAGTATCATGTCTTAGTTTGAGCTGTACTTACAGTATCATGTCTTAGTTTGAGCTGTACTTACAGTATCATGTCTTAGTTTGAGCTGTACTTACAGTATCATGTCTTAGTTTGAGCTGTACTTACAGTATCATGTCTTAGTTTCAGCTGTACTTACAGTATCATGTCTTAGTTTGAGCTGTACTTACAGTATCATGTCTTAGTTTGAGCTGTACTTACAGTATCATGTCTTAGTTTCAGCTGTACTTACAGTATCATGTCTTAGTGTCAGCTGTACTTACAGTATCATGTCTTAGTTTGAGCTGTACTTACAGTATCATGTCTTAGTTTCAGCTGTACTTACAGTATCATGTCTTAGTTTGAGCTGTACTTACAGTATCAGGTCTTAGTTTGAGCTGTACTTACAGTATCATGTCTTAGTGTCAGCTGTACTTACAGTATCATGTCTTAGTTTGAGCTGTACTTACAGTATCATGTCTTAGTTTGAGCTGTACTTACAGTATCATGTCTTAGTTTCAGCTGTACTTACAGTATCATGTCTTAGTGTCAGCTGTACTTACAGTATCATGTCTTAGTTTGAGCTGTACTTACAGTATCAGGTCTTAGTTTCAGCTGTACTTACAGTATCATGTCTTAGTGTCAGCTGTACTTACAGTATCAGGTCTTAGTTTGAGCTGTACTTACAGTATCATGTCTTAGTGTCAGCTGTACTTACAGTATCAGGTCTTAGTTTGAGCTGTACTTACAGTATCATGTCTTAGTTTGAGCTGTACTTACAGTATCATGTCTTAGTTTCAGCTGTACTTACAGTATCATGTCTTAGTGTCAGCTGTACTTACAGTATCAGGTCTTAGTTTGAGCTGTACTTACAGTATCAGGTCTTAGTTTGAGCTGTACTTACAGTATCATGTCTTAGTGTCAGCTGTACTTACAGTATCATGTCTTAGTTTGAGCTGTACTTACAGTATCATGTCTTAGTTTGAGCTGTACTTACAGTATCATGTCTTAGTTTCAGCTGTACTTACAGTATCATGTCTTAGTTCAGCTGTACTTACAGTATCATGTCTTAGTTTGAGCTGTACTTACAGTATCATGTCTTAGTTTCAGCTGTACTTACAGTATCATGTCTTAGTTTCAGCTGTACTTACAGTATCATGTCTTAGTTTGAGCTGTACTTACAGTATCATGTCTTAGTTTGAGCTGTACTTACAGTATCATGTCTTAGTTTCAGCTGTACTTACAGTATCAGGTCTTAGTTTGAGCTGTACTTACAGTATCATGTCTTAGTTTGAGCTGTACTTACAGTATCATGTCTTAGTTTCAGCTGTACTTACAGTATCATGTCTTAGTTTGAGCTGTACTTACAGTATCATGTCTTAGTTTGAGCTGTACTTACAGTATCATGTCTTAGTTTCAGCTGTACTTACAGTATCATGTCTTAGTTCAGCTGTACTTACAGTATCATGTCTTAGTTTCAGCTGTACTTACAGTATCATGTCTTAGTGTCAGCTGTACTTACAGTATCATGTCTTAGTTTGAGCTGTACTTACAGTATCAGGTCTTAGTTTGAGCTGTACTTACAGTATCATGTCTTAGTTTCAGCTGTACTTACAGTATCATGTCTTAGTTTGAGCTGTACTTACAGTATCATGTCTTAGTTTGAGCTGTACTTACAGTATCATGTCTTAGTTTCAGCTGTACTTACAGTATCATGTCTTAGTTTCAGCTGTACTTACAGTATCATGTCTTAGTTTGAGCTGTACTTACAGTATCAGGTCTTAGTTTCAGCTGTACTTACAGTATCATGTCTTAGTTTCAGCTGTACTTACAGTATCATGTCTTAGTTTGAGCTGTACTTACAGTATCATGTCTTAGTTTCAGCTGTACTTACAGTATCAGGTCTTAGTTTGAGCTGTACTTACAGTATCATGTCTTAGTTTGAGCTGTACTTACAGTATCATGTCTTAGTTTGAGCTGTACTTACAGTATCATGTCTTAGTTTCAGCTGTACTTACAGTATCAGGTCTTAGTTTGAGCTGTACTTACAGTATCATGTCTTAGTTTGAGCTGTACTTACAGTATCATGTCTTAGTTTGAGCTGTACTTACAGTATCATGTCTTAGTTTGAGCTGTACTTACAGTATCAGGTCTTAGTTTCAGCTGTACTTACAGTATCATGTCTTAGTTTCAGCTGTACTTACAGTATCATGTCTTAGTTTGAGCTGTACTTACAGTATCATGTCTTAGTTTGAGCTGTACTTACAGTATCAGGTCTTAGTTTGAGCTGTACTTACAGTATCATGTCTTAGTTTGAGCTGTACTTACAGTATCATGTCTTAGTTTGAGCTGTACTTACAGCATCAGGTCTTAGTTTCAGCTGTACTTACAGTATCAGGTCTTAGTTTGAGCTTTGTTCTAGGTTGAAGCCTGTGTTTGAAATGAATTTATTTTGGGGTCCTATTGTAAGTTGTAGTGTTGTTTTTTCCGATTGAGTAACGCTTCAAGTGAGGCTTCAGCACGTGTCTCACACAAGAAAAAAGCGATGTTTTATTGTTCACGACAGCTTGTGCGTCTGACAAGACACGTGATGTGCTGAGCAAATTACACGCATGTCTGAATGGGCGGCGAGTGCTCGTGCGTGTCAGTGAGGTTGATTGTGTGTTTGTGTGTGTGTGTGAATGTTTGTAAATGGAGGACTGTGTTTGCGATCAGTGGGAGGCATGTGGGTGTGCCTCTGTGTGTAGGATAGGACGTGTGTGTGTGTGTATGTGTGTGTGTGTATCTGTGGATGGCAGGTGAGAGGGGGGGGCACCATGGATCTCCATCGATCCATGAGGCTTCGTGACTCTTAAGCGGCTCGCGGTGTGTGGGGAGTTTGGTGGTGGTCTCGTTTCATGGGTGAGTCTGCGTCAGTGGGAGGGTGGAATCAAGGACTCACGGAGCTGACGCCTTCATATTACTGTCATGTAGAGCAAAGTGAAGGTTTTGTTTCTAGACATTCACTCGCGATATACCACAACACTGGTGACATGAATGACACTCTATTTGGTGTAGAGATTATGTGTACCCTGTGAAGACGGCGCTGCTAAAAGTTTAACAGAATGCACACGAATTCTTTGAAGAATTTTTTTAAAATCTCATATGGACTGTGACCTTGACATGTGTTTATGTAGCAGTGGGCACAAGTGTTGAAAGCTCTCTTATTATTCATGATGGTTGTATTGTTGAGTATGACAATTTCCTATAGGCCTTGTTATATAATGTCTGAAATCTATTAATAGAAACATCCGGTGTTTTTAGGTGGACAGATTTAATTTAAGATACGAATAAATGTGTACATTTAGGTATTGGGCCGTCCATAAATGACGTCATGCGCCTAGGGGGGGGAGCGGGGGTCCACACATTTTTGACTCTGTGTGACGAGGGGGAGGGGGGTGTTTTAGAAATGTGACATCACATCAAAAATTGCAACTTTAAATAAAGTTACACTTAAAAATTTGATTTCTTACAATTTATTTTATGACGTTTTGCATAGCTTCACGCCTGTTACGATATTATAGTGCAACCTTACACTAAATAAATACGTAAATGACAATGAAGTGATTTGAAACATGCTCTTTTTTAAATATAAAATACAGCTTTTATGGGGGGTGGGGTTTTGATGCTTTGTGACGTCATATGGCAGGGGGGTCTACGTTTTTGTGACGACGCGGGACGAGGAGGGATAGAGTGAAAATTAGCAAAAAATCGCGTGACGTCATTTATGGACGGCCCCTATATTGAGAAGGAAGTATATTATTATATATTATTTAATTATTCGTTAATTTAAGACAGCTTATTGGACTTGAACAAGATAAAACAGTTTCATAATTTTCTTATGCTATCAATTTTGAGAACGTATTGATTCTTCTGTAGTAATGCCTAAAAGCATTGTTCCGCTAAAATTTTGTCTAAAAATAGAACATTACACAATGTGTAGTGTCGTTTTCCGATGTTAGAAATAACAAGCCCCATAGACAACTCGAAATAAAAGACTAAAACACTGATAATAGACAACTAAACTGATGATAGGCAACAACATTGATGATAGACAACTAAACTGATGATAGGCAACAACATGGATGATAGACAACTGAACTGATGATAGGCAACAACACTGATGATAGACAACTAAACTGATGATAGGCAACAACATGGATGATAGACAACTGAACTGATGATAGGCAACAACACTAATGATAGGCAACAAACACTAATGATAGGCAACAACATTGATGATAGACAACTAAACTGATGATAGGCAACAACACTAATGATAGGCAACAACATTGATAATAGGCAACAACATTGATGATAGACAACTAAACTGATGATAGGCAACAACACTAATGATAGGCAACAACACTAATGATAGGCAACAACACTGATGATAGGCAACAACATTGATGATAGGCAACAGCACTGATTATAGGCAACAACACTGGTGATAGGCAACAACACTGATGATAGGCAACAACATTGATAATAGGCAACAGCACTGATTATAGGCAACAACACTGGTGATAGGCAACAGCACTGATTATAGGCAACAACACTGGTGATAGGCAACAACATTGATGATAGACAACTAAACTGATGATAGGCAACAACACTGATGATAGGCAACTAAACTGATGATAGGCGACAAGGAAGTTTTAATAAATTTAAATAAAATGGAGGAAATAGGTAACATAACTGTAGATGAGATAGGTATACACTCACTCCTAAAAACTTAAAAATAAACAAAGCTACTGGCCCAGATGATTTGCCTGCAATGTTATTAAAAGAACTAAGCAATGAACTGTCCCCAATCCTTGTAGTTCTCTTTCAAGCCTCTCTAAACCAGGGTAAAGTGCCCCAGGATTGGAAATTAGCTAACGTAACTCCACTCTTTAAGAAAGGGGATAAATCAGACCCTGGTAATTACAGGCCTGTATCACTTACTAGTATCACCTGTAAATTACTAGAACACATAATATATAGTAGAATAGTTAACCACCTTGACAAATGTAATGCCCTATGCCCACATCAACACGGCTTTAGAAAAAACAGATCATGTGAAACACAATTAATAGGTTTAATAGATGAACTATCAAAAGGCTTAGACAAAAATGATCAAATAGATACAATATTACTAGACTTCTCAAAAGCATTTGACAAAGTTCACCACCTTAGTTTACTTAAAAAACTTAACTATTTTGGAATCTCAGGTTCCTTACATCACTGGATCCAAGACTTTCTTTTGGGCAGGGAGCAAACTGTAATAATTAATGGATCTAAATCTGCACCAATAAAGGTTAACTCAGGAGTTCCACAAGGAACTGTGCTAGGTCCCTTACTCTTTTTAATTTATATAAATGATTTACCCAACAACATCTCAACAGGTACAAAAGTTAGGTTATTTGCTGATGATTGTATAATCTATAGAACAATTAAATCAGAACAAGACAGCAAAATTTTACAAAAAGACTTAGATGAATTGATAAAATGGGAAACTAACTGGAGTATGTCTTTCCACCCAGAAAAGTGTCAACTGTTAAGAGTAACAAAGAAAAAGAAACAAATAAATTCAAAATATTACATTCATGGAAAAGAACTGACCCTAAACTAAAGATGCAAAATACTTAGGAGTCTTAATAAATGAGAAACTATCATGGAATCCCCATGTCAATGAAGTTATTAAAAAATCAAACAAAACCTTAGGCTTTATAAAAAGGAACTTTAACAAATGTAATAGAGATATAAAACTAAAATGCTACCTCACTTTGGTGAGACCTGTACTAGAATATGCATCTTCTGTATGGGACCCATCCACCAAAGAAAACATTGATAAACTAGAACAAATTCAAAAAAGAGCTGCCAGATTCATTACTGGAGAATATTCGAAACTGACAAGAATAACACCATTAGTTAAATCATTAAACCTTGAAACACTAGAGGATAGAAGAACCAAGAGCAAAGTAGTAATCATACATAAAGCAATTAATTCTAATTTAGAAATACAACACAAAGATAACTTAATACAACCCTCAGATAGACATAAGGATAAAAAACACCTTTCTTATTCCGTATGCAAGAACAAACACATACAAGTTTTCCTTCTTCCCGTCCGGAATTCGGGCGTGGAATGGGTTGCCTGAAGAATCCAGGAAAACCAACACTTTATCAACATTTAAATCTCTAATAAAAATGCAGGACTAAACACAAACCATAGATAAGCGTAGGACGCAATAATCTTCTGTATAGAACGAGCGTCTGTAAACAGATAAGATAAGATAAGATGATATGCAGCAACACTGATGATAGGCAACAACATTGTTGATAGACAACAACATTGAGGATAGACAACTAAACTGATGATAGACTACAAATATGGTGACAAACTACGACACAGAGAATTGACTAAAATACTGGGAGAACCCTAAAAATGATTCGATACGATTTTGATCCAGACATTGTTTGAAGTTTCATGTTCAGTTAAAACAAAGTGGCCAGGTCTGCTCTGTGATGTAATGACTTGGAAATCGAATGATGACCCCAAAAGAATGTGTTATTTTGATACAAGACACAGAAAATCTTTACGCGATATCATGAAATGTTGCTCGAAATGTGTTTTCCACGAAAAGTATTTCCTCTAGTAAAATAGATTTTCCCTCAACGAAAAAGAAACAGAAGTCAAGGTCGTCCACGCTGTTAACGATTTTTTTTTAATCTTCAAGAAGTATTGCAGCTGTAATAGATGTCCTATTTTTTTTTATAGATATTTCCTTCCCAGAGGCATTATTAGGGTGGGTGCGAGGATGCTGACCGCACCGGGGAACCACTACAAGGGGTGACACACACATGTAAAATTATTAATGTTACCGTTATTTAGCAGTGGCAGCATTGGAGTAGGTCAATGGAGTAAGTCTAGAGTGGGGGGTGGGGGGTGTCACACCTCTGTTCCTCCCTACCCATGATGTCCTTTAGTGCTGGTTTTTTTTTCGTTTCTGATGTTTTCACCTGTTTCCGTTCCTACAAAATTCAAGCACTCTTCAGAGCTCTCTTTCACACCTGAAAGATTTCACGACTTGACAATTATTACATTACACATGTGTTCTTTATAAATGTGCCCCACCATTAAATATGAATTTTACTTCAATCATATTCATCGTGTTTCTCAACACCCCACCGCTTTTAAAACATGTTCTTAGTTCTGCAGTTCTTCTTATTTTTTTTAACAAATTGCCTAAACAGTAAGTTTTCATCTAGCTGCTTTAGAGGTGTCATCGTATCTATCCACCAGACACAAGCATTATTTAGCGGCTGGCAGTTTTTTTATTTTTTTTTATTTTCTAGTGAACAATGCCAGAATAGCGCCTTTAAAATGAGAGACTGTATGTGTCAATATGGGTGGTTATGTTTGCGTGCGTGTGTGTGTTGTTTTTTCTGTTAATGTTGTTTGTGAAACGAATGTCAATAGTAGACGTTGCAAAAGAAAAGTGACAGTGTCTGAAATGAAACATATTTTGGAGACTGTTTACAGCTTGTCAAACATTCAGTCCACGGTCGAATTGTAAACGCACATTTTTCATGTTCTCCTGATATTTTTATTTACTCACTTTAAAGACTAAAATTGTAGTTTTTACAATTTAATCGGAAAGAACAAACACGGGAATTTTTTTTAAATTGCTTTTGGGAATTTTTTTTTGTCGTCTCACGTAACAGTGAGAACACGGCTAGAATGACGTCATAGACCCTGGTATTATAAGAGATGGATGATGTTTTCATCATGAGTGTACAGAGATGTCGTGTGTTAAAACCGACAGCCAGGTTAAAAGCCGAACGTGGATGGGCGGATGGATGAATGGATGGGCGGATAAATGAATGGATGGACAAAGTAATGAATTGACGAATGGATGGATGGATGGATGTATTGATTTCTTGATGGATGTATGGATGAACGTATTGTTGGATGGATACGAACGCAATTATTGACATCCGAATGATAATTTCGCTGATCGTGGGTCTACGAAAGTTTCTAACACATTTCTGTTCTCTAACTCCACGGCTGTACTGTATATTTTTAAATGGAAAAATGATGTGCTCATTTGTGTCTTTGTGAGAGAAGTTGCAATTCAGCACGTGTCGCTAGACTGATGGGAATTATGTGTTAGTAGTAAATGTTACCACACGTTTAGTCAACAACAGAGCTAAGACAGGTCAGGATGTTCCACGATGTTGATACAGACAAGAATGATGATTAGTCGCAACGGATGATTGACCGAATCGGTTGTGTTTATTGAATGAATAGTGTTCATTTCGTGTGTGGTGACAATCTTGCCCTATTTGGAAACATCCTACGGGGTATAATATAAATTTATAAAGTATTTTATCGAACAAATTTTAAAGGAGATCAAAATAAAATAATAAGGGAAATAAAAAAATTCGGATATGGAGGGAGCTAAACGAAATAATTTCTTTGACATATTTCTAATTATTCATATATTTTTTAGGTGTTTTGCGTGTCCACATGGCCTCTTCATTAAATTATTAATTTTGGTTTTTTTCTAAGATAATTTATAAACTAATTATCATCAATATTAGTGACACTTAAATGTTGAATATAATTCTACAGGGTCACACCTAACTGACTAGGTAATCACTATAGGGTCACACCTAAGTGACTAGGTAATACCTATAGGGTCACTCCTAACTGACTAGGTAATCCCTATAGGGTCATTCCTAACTGACTAGGTAATTACTATAGGGTCATTCCTAACTGACTAGGTAATCACTATAGGTCATTCCTAACTGACTAGGTAATCACTATAGGGTCACTCCTAACTGACTAGGCTTAATTACTATAGAGTCACTCCTAACTGACTAGGTAATCACTATAGGGTCACTCCTAACTGACTAGGTAATCACTATAGGGTCACTCCTAACTGACTAGGCTTAATTACTATAGGGTCACTCCTAACTGACTAGGTAATCACTATAGGGTCACTCCTAACAGGCTAACACACTTTGTTATTTGTAATAACCACTTCCAACTGTTCTGGTTAAATCCTCTGCCAGCCATAATAGTCACACTTATTCCTGAAGTATTATTTCTTTTTATGAGGGAGGACGTATTCTTAAGCTACTTCCCTTCAGGGCGACACACAACTTCCTTGACTACAGTCACTGTTACTCATAATGCCTGTGTTAGTGTTAAAACGATTCGTTTTGAGGCCTTCATATCAATAGAGCTACTCCCAACATTTTTGTTTGCGTCAGATGCACACCATAACAGCCTTCTTTCTTGTTAGAACCACTTTTAAATGCATTTTGTCCTGTTAGGCCAGTATGTTCTTGACAGAGACATTCATAACTGCATTCGTTTTTGTCAGAGCCATTTGAAACTGCGCTTGTTTTGTTAGAACCTGTCTTAACATTGTACTTGTTAGAGTCATTATATATATATATATATATATATTATTATATATATATATATATATATATATATATTATTATATAAATCAAAGTATGTCTGTGTGTGTATGTGTGTGTGTGTGTGTGCATGTCCTATATAGCTGACTAAACCATTCATCTGATCGCCATGAAACTTTTGGAGACTGTTGAGTACGCACTTGGGATGGAAATGGGCAACTGTTTTTTCTAAATTTATCACTCATGGGGCGCAGTGGGCCCATAATGTCATTTTTTGCTTATATGAATTATATAAAAATATAGTTTCAGTGCTAGCTACTGTGTAAATTGATGGATCTTAACCCAAACTTTGTATATAAAACCTTGATAGCCAATATTAAAATACTAAAGGGCACTGAACTCCTAAAAGTCATTCCTTTTTCTTAAAAATTTAAGATTTTATTCACCGTTCAATTATTAACAATCTTGACAAATAATGACACATGTATCCATTATTATACATATTGAAATGAACAGGTGTTTTGAACTTTATATCTTGCACTGAATGGGCCCCTGGGGTCCTTTATATCGTTTTTTGCTCATATGAGCTATATAAAAATTAGTTTATGCGTTGGCTACTGAGTCAATGAATGGATCTTAACCAATATTTGTATACAAAAACTTGGTAGCCCATATTAAAATTCTAATGTTTCTGAAATTCAAATGTCAATTTCTTCGGGGCCGGGGGCCCTAAATGTCTTTTCTTCGTATATGTTTAAGACATTTTTCCCAATTCCTATGAGGAAACTGAATTAAAATGAACAGTTTTTTGAAATTGACATCTTTCATTGAATTGGCCCAGGGGCCCATTAATGTCGTTTTTTATATATTAGCTGTATACAAATTAGTATTAGCGTTAAAATGCTGAGAAAATGTATGGATTTTGACCCATATATATATATAAAAATCAAAGTATGTCTATGTGTGTGTGTGTGTGTGTGTGTGTGTGTGTGTGTGTGTGTGTGTGTGTGTGTGTGCATGTCCTTTATAGCTGACTAAACTATTCATCCGATCGTCATGAAATTTTCGGAGACTGTTGAGTACCTACCTGGGATGGTAACTGGCAACTTTTTTTTCTAAATTTAACACTCATGGGGCACCGGGGGCCCATAATGTCATTTGTTGCTTATATGAGCTATATAAAAATTAGTTTAAGCGCTAGCTACTGTGTAAATTGTTGGATCTTAACCAAACTTTGTATATGACAACTTGATAGCCAATATTAAAATACTATAGGGCACTGAACTGCAAATAGTCATTCCTTTGGGGCTGGGGGCCCAAAAATTCATATTTCTTAAACGTTTAAGATTTTATTCACCATTCAGTCATTAACAATCTTGACAAATAATGACACATGTATCCATTATTATACAAATTGAAATGAAACAGGGGTTTTGAACTTTATATCTTGCACTGAATGGGCCCCGGGGCCCTTAATGTCTTTTTTTGCTTATATAAGATATATAAAAATTAGTTTCTACGTTAGCTACTGAGTAAATGAATGGATCTTAACCAAATTTGAATACAAAAACTTGGTAGCCCATATTAAAATACTATAGGGCACATAACTTCAAATGTCCATTCCTTCGGGGCCGGGGGCCCCAAATGTCTTTTCTTCGTATATGTTTAATGTATTTTCCCCCATTCAATTTTTCACGATCTTGAGAAATATATCTATGAGGAAACTTAATTAAAATGAAAAGGTTTTTTGAAATTTAAATCTATCACCGAATGGGCCCAGGGGCCCCTAAATGTCTTTTTTTCTTATATCTATTATCTCTATATAAATCAAAGTATGTCTGTGTGTTGGTTATGAGCATGTCCTTGATAGCTGACTAAACTATTCATCCGATCGTCATGAAATTTTTGAAGACTGTTGAGTAGCCACCTGGGATGGTAACTGGCAACTTTTTTTTCTAAATTTAACACTCATGGGGCACTGGGGGCCCATAATGTCATTTGTTGCTTATATGAGCTATATAAAAATTAGTTTAAGCGCTAGCTACTGTGTAAATTGTTGGATCTTAACCAAACTTTGTATGTGACAACTTGATAGCCAACATTAAAATACTATAGGGCACTAAACTGCTAATATTCATTCCTTTGGGGCTGGGGGCCCAAAAATTCACATTTCTTAAACGTTTAAGATTTTATTCACCATTCAGTCATTAACAATCTTGACAAATTATGACACATGTATCAAATTATTATACAAATTGAAATGAACAGGTGTTTTGAACTTTATATCTTGCCCAGAATGGGCCCTGGGGCCCTTAATGTCGTTTAAAAAAATCTTATATGAGTTATATACAAATTAGTTTCTACGTTGGCTACTTAGTAAATGAATAGATCTTCACCTAACTTTGCATACGAAAACTTGGTAGCCTATATTAAAATACTATAGACACTGAACTTCTAATGCCAATATCTTCGGGGCCGGGGGCCCCAAATGTCTTTTTTCGTATATGTTTAAGATATTTTTCCTATTTAATTTTAAAAGATCTTGAGAAATATAGCCACAATAAAAATGAACTAAAATGAACAGGTTTTTGAAATTTACCTCTTGCGCTGAATGGGCCGGGGGCCCCTTAATGTTATTTCCCCCCTATTTTAGGTATATAAAAAGTAGTTTAAGCGTTAGATAATGAGAAAATAACTGGATTTTGACAAAACTTAGAATATAAAAACTTAAGAGCCTATATTACTATAGGGCACTGAACTCTTAATTTCCATTCCTTCGGAGATGGGGGCCCCAAGTCTTTTTACTGAACTTTAATCATTGTATTCCCTATTCAATTTTACATGATATTGAGGAATATAGCTTGAGTACAATGGCAATAAAAAACTATATTATCACTCATTTTGGGGCCGGGACCCTTAATATCGTTTCTTCTTTTGTACGCTATTTAATTATTAATTTATTTATCCGTTTGCTATGAAACTTGGAATTTTTTTTCACATTTCCACGAAGGTTTCTTCAGGATTGTTTTTAAATATATAACTCATTGGTTTCTTTAAATTTATTCATTTTCACTGAGATCGTTGCAACGCACGACGGGTCTGCTAGTCAGCATATAAAAACTCAAGGGTCTATATTTTTTTACTATAGGGCACTGAAATCCTAATTTTCATTCCCTCGGGGCAGGGGGCCCCAAAATGTCTTTTTTAGTAAATGTTTAATATTTCATTGTACATACAATTTTTAACAATATTGAGAAATATAAATAAATTTATGTATTTTGAAATTTATACAAATGAACGTGTTTCGCACTTTATGTCTTGCGATAATTGGGGCCGTTAATGTCTTTTTTTTGCTTATATGAGCTGCATAAAATTTTTTTTTATGTTTTAGCTTCTGAGTAAATGATTGGATCTTATCCAAACTTGGTATACAAAAACTTGGTAGCCCATATCAAAATACTCAAGGTTTTTGAACTTCTAATGTCAATTTATTCGGGGCTGGGGGGGCCCAAAATGTCTTTTTTTGTAAATGTTTAATATTTTATCGTCCATTCAATTTTAAACAGTATTGAGAAATATAAATAAATTTATGTATTTTGAAATTTATTCGAATGAACGTGTTTCGCACTTTATGTCTTGCGATAATTTGGCCCTGGGGGCCTTAATGTCTTTTTTTTGCTTATATGAGCTTTATAAAAAATTAGTATATGTTTTAGCTTCTGAGTAAATGATTGAATCTTAACCAAACGTTGTATACAAGAACTTGGTAGCCCATATTAAAATATATACGGTGCCCTTTATGTCGTTTATTCACTATATTAGCTATATTTAAATTAGTTTAAGCGTTAGATAATGAGAAAATAAATGGATTGTGACTAAACTTAGAATATAAAAACTAATAAGCCTATAATATATGACTATAGGGCGCTGAACTCCTAATGTCCATTCCCTCGGAGCTGGGGGCCCCAAATGTATTTTTACTGCACGGTAATAATTTAATTCCCATTCAATTTTACACAATTTTAAAAAATTTAGCTTGAGTACAATGGCAATTAAAAAAAATTAAATTATCACTCATTTTTTGGGTGGGCCCCTTATTATCGTTTTTTCATTTTGTGTGATTTTTAATTATTAATTTATTTATCAGTTTGCTATTAAACTTGGCCTTTTTTTTTGCAAACAACCCGGAAAGTTTCATGCATAATTGTTTTTAAAAATTACCACTCATTGGTTTCCTTAAATTTATTTAATCTTACTGAGATCGATGCAACGCACGATGGGTCTGCTAGTATTATATATATATATCATTGACGTTGAACTTTTCAAGGTTTTTCTTCTCTGTTTTTGTTGTTTTTGAAAGTGGCTCTCGACTTCTTTTTATTCCTGTCAGAGCCACTCTTAACTGCAGCTTGTCTTGTTATAGCTGCTCCAATATTCTAATATTCCATTACGAGAAAGCCCAGTGTTTAAACAATTTATTTCAAATCCCATCCTCTCCAGAAAGGATGCAGTTGTTGGATGTACAAGGTTTAAGAAGAATCCCCCCTTGGGACGTTTGAATAGATTTCGCATGCAATCATCAAATATTCATAAGCTCTGAAATTGTAGTTTGGGAGTTCCGTTTAAAGGCCATTTATCAGGAAAGAAAAAAAACCTCTTAGGATTGTCGACTCGGTTTTTTTTTATCTAAATGAAATGTTAGAGAAAAAGATTAGGCTTTGCTTTAAGAATTGAGATAAGGTTTTTAGATGCGACACAAAATATGATACGGAATCAGCGGCGTAGTAACGAAGGGGGACTATTAGTGGGTTTGTCCGATATGAGAAGCAGTGTTTTAAAACTAGTTTTAAAAGTTCAGTAAGTCTTTTTATTTCTGAGGGCACACCGCTATTACTACTTGTCTGACTTTTTCCCACGGCGTTCTCGCTATTTAGCTTTAAGGGTACTGCCTTTGTGGGTCTTATAATGAACAAACACATTTATGTACCTACTTCTCTAATACAAATATATACGCGTGTAAGTGACAAGTAAACAATAGTTATGAACTTCAAGTAACTTAAACATGGTTTCTAATAAATAATGTTATAATAGAAATATTGAAACTATAAATATACATGCGACAGTGTGACAGAGCAAATATATTATCAAATTAAAGTTAAAAAATTGTACTATTTGTAATTAATAAGAAATAATTATGAATCATTTAAAAATTAATGTAATAATTAATAGTTGGAATTATGTCCAAAATATATTTATCTCCCATAAAATTTCTGTTTCCCCCTTCTCTTTTGAACAGGCTTCCGTCAAAAATATTTTTGTAAATTATATCATCCAGTTACTCTATAAAGAGAAACATGACATTATTGTCAAAATTCTCAGGTTTTATGCTGCTTTATCTCTAAAGGCAGCAGTGAATTAATCGTCCTACCATGGGTAGACATGAAGCAACTCTAAAGGCAGCAGTGAATTAATCGTCCTACCCCGGATAGACACGAACCAAAACTACAGTCGACCGTCGCCACGTCGTGTTTTGACTTTCACGGTGTCACTCTATCACTGTTTTTTTTTCAGACACCGTGTATTGTTCATTAAAAAGTTGATGTAGACAGTAAAACAACGCTAATCAAAATTTATTTTCAAAATTAATGAAACTACATTTCTTGTAAATGATTAACGTAGCTTATGTATAATGTACTGTAATTTTTGTGTATGTTATGATATGAAAGTTAATTTAATACGTATAGGTATGTTATTTCTTTCATGTAAAGCGCTGTGAGCCCAGTTCCTTACTGGGATACAGCGCTATATAAATAATCAATTTATTATTATTATTAATCAGAGTGTGTGTGTGTAATAGATCGCAAAATAGTAATATAATAGCAGTGGCGTCTAGTTCGTCTTATTTTTTTTATTACCTTCAATAACATAATATATTCGGTGATATGAATGTAATAATTTCTAAGGGTTGTTATTTCATTCACGAAACTACAATAATAAGAAAAATATTTAATATATGTAGGTCGCAATCAGTTTTTCTATGCCAAAGTACGACAATGTTCGACTGATATATTTTTAAAATCTCTATCAAGATTCACCTATCACTGTAAAGTCTCGAACCGATTAACACAGATGAACGAGGCTCTACTGTACCTCAGCTGTACAGAATGTTGAAATATGTCTGCGGACAAGATACACTAAATGTGACCAAAAAATATATATACTTCTTTTTAATATGCATGGCACAAGCCATTAATATTATCTTAAAATAATTTTAAGGGAAGCGTAATGTGTTAAATCAAAGAGCTTCCTGTATGTTTTATATAAAAATCAACCCCCCTCCCCCACTCAAAAAAAATAAATTTTAATTTAAAAACAAATAATTGGGATTTTGTAATAATAAAACAATTTATCTGTTAAATATTAACTAAAAGTCGTTCCACGCTGCGGCGACTTGGGAAATGATAACTGAATAAGTTGGTGTGCAGCGGGGCGATGGCAACGCTGCTAGATAATAGATGGAAGTGTTTGAAAAATGAAAATTACTACTGGTGATCGGCTGTTTGTGTAACGATCCTTAAAAATTCAGACGAATATAAATATTATTGTTTAGGGTTTTTTGGAAAGAGGGAAAAAAATATGTTGAATGTCAATGGAAAATTAAAAGAATTTTGTAAAAAATAATTATTTCAAGAAAAAAAAGTCCTCAATAATTGGAAGCTTGAGTATTTACGAAATGAAGATAATTAAAAACAGATATTTAATTTTAGTTGTAATAAAAATAACTTTTGAAAGGTAATTTTTAAAAAACGAATCTATTCGACTGATATCTAACTATTTATTTATTATAATTATTTATTTTTTAATATTAATATATATCCAATTATAAATTAAACCCTGATAATTTATATTTATTTTTAATTTATTTATTTTATTTTTTATTTTGAGGAAATATTCGCGTTCTGCAACGAACGCATGCGTATTAAAATGTGTAATGATTGTACTCGTAGGAAGCCGTGCGAAAGTTACTTTCCGTTTTTAAAGGCGATTTATCTTATCTTATCTGTTTACAGACGCTCCTTCTATACAGAAGATTATTGCGTCCTACGCTTATCTATGGTTTGTGTTTAGTCCTGCATTTTTATTAGAGATTTAAATGTTGATAAAGTGTTGGTTTTCCTGGATTCTTCAGGCAACCCATGCCACGCCCGAATTCCGGACGGGAAGAAGGAAAACTTGTATGTGTTTGTTCTTGCATACGGAATAAGAAAGGTGTTTTTATCCTTATGTCTATCTGAGGGTTGTATTACGTTATCTTTGTGTTGTATTTCTAAATTAGAATTAATTGCTTTATGTATGATTACTACTTTGCTCTTGGTTCTTCTATCCTCTAGTGTTTCAAGGTTTAATGATTTAACTAATGGTGTTATTCTTGTCAGTTTCGAATATTCTCCAGTAATGAATCTGGCAGCTCTTTTTTGAATTTGTTCTAGTTTATCAATGTTTTCTTTGGTGGATGGGTCCCATACAGAAGATGCATATTCTAGTACAGGTCTCACCAAAGTGAGGTAGCATTTTAGTTTCATATCTCTATTACATTTGTTAAAGTTCCTTTTTATAAAGCCTAAGGTTTTGTTTGATTTTTTAATAACTTCACTAACATGGGGATTCCATGATAGTTTCTCATTTATTAAGACTCCTAAGTATTTTGCATCTTTAGTTTGGGTCAGTTCTTTTCCATGAATGTAATATTTTGAATTTATTTGTTTCTTTTTCTTTGTTACTCTTAACAGTTGACACTTTTCTGGGTGGAAAGACATACTCCAGTTAGTTTCCCATTTTATCAATTCATCTAAGTCTTTTTGTAAAATTTTGCTATCTTGTTCTGATTTAATTGTTCTATAGATTATACAATCATCAGCAAATAACCTAACTTTTGTACCTGTTGAGATGTTGTTGGGTAAATCATTTATATAAATTAAAAAGAGTAAGGGACCTAGCACATTTCCTTGTGGAACCCTGAGTTAACCTTTATTGGTGCAGATTTAGATCCATTAATTATTACAGTTTGCTCCCTGCCCAAAAGGAAGTCTTGGATCCAGTGATGTAAGGAACCTGAGATTCCAAAGTAGTTAAGTTTTTTAAGTAAACTAAGGTGGTGAACTTTGTCAAATGCTTTTGAGAAGTCTAGTAATATTGTATCTATTTGATCATTTTTGTCCAAGCCTTTTGATAGTTCATCTATTAAACCTATTAATTGTGTTTCACATGATCTGTTTTTTCTAAAGCCGTGTTGATGTGGGCATAGGGCATTATATTTGTCAAGGTGGTTAACTATTCTACTATATATTATGTGTTCTAGTAATTTACAGGTGATACTAGTAAGTGATACAGGCCTGTAATTACCAGGGTCTGATTTATCCCCTTTCTTAAAGAGTGGAGTTACGTTAGCTAATTTCCAATCCTGGGGCACTTTACCCTGGTTTAGAGAGGCTTGAAAGAGAACTACAAGGATTGGGGACAGTTCATTGCTTAGTTCTTTTAATAATCTTGCAGGCAAATCATCTGGGCCAGTAGCTTTGTTTATTTTTAAGTTTTTTAGGAGTGAATGTATACCTATCTCATCTACAGTTATGTTACCTATTTCCTCCATTTTATTTAAATTTATTAAAACTTCCTTGTCGCCTGAGGCAGAAAAAGATGATGCAAAATATGTGTTAAGGGATATTAGCTTTAGTTTCATTATCATTATAGGTTTTATTATTTGAGCCTTTTAGTGTGGCTATTCCTGAAGGTTCCATTTTTTTAGATTTGATAAAGGACCATAAGTTTTTATTGTTATCTTTGGTAATTACATTGTTTATATATTCATTTTGGAGGTTTCGACTAAGTTTTTGTGTCAAGTGTTTAATCTTTAAGTATTTTTTGTGTATCCTATATGAATAGGTAGCTTTATATTTCTTAAATAAGTTCTCTTTTAGTTTGCATAGCTTTTTCAATCTAGAATTGAACCAGCATTTGTTAATTTTATTTGATGTTAGTTTTGTTGGAACATTCTCATCCATTATAGTTTTTAGATTTGTTTTTATATCTTTCCAAATTTCTTCTACTGGGCTATTTGTGTTAAATTTACTTAGGAAAGTTTGTTGGAAGTTAGCCGCTGATTGGTGTAGTTTTATTGAATTACATTTATTCCAAAGATAGATTATTCTTCTAGGTATCTTATTAATTTTAGTTTTTATTGTATTGGTGACCCTAACAATATCATGGTCGGACAGTCCTGGAATTATTTTATAGTCTAACACTAGTCCTGGTCTATTTGTTAGGAATAAATCTAGTGTTTTATTTTTCCTTGTTGCTGTTTTTACTATCTGTTCTAGGTTTATGTTGTTTATAGTGTCTAAAAAGTGTTCATTAATTTCTTTGTTAGTTTGATGGTTATCAATTGTATAATTTTTCCAATTTATATCTGGAAGATTAAAGTCCCCCATAATCCATAGAACTGCATTTTTATTATTCTCTTTTATGAAAGTTAATTGACTACAAAGAGTGTTCATGTATTCTAGGTTTGTATTCGGAGGTCTATATATACTGCCTACAATAAGTGGGGATGAGTTTGGTGTAATTATTTTACAATAAATAGACTCTATATTAAAATTTTGGCTGTGTAGTAATTTCTTCAGCTATGATATTTGATTTAATTGCAAGTAGCACTCCTCCATAATTGTCTGGTCTGTCTTTCCTAAAAATATTATAATTGGTGTTTAAAATCTTAGAGTTATATATGTTGGGGTTTAACCAAGTTTCAGAACCAGCAATTATGTCTGGTTCTTCTGTTTTTATAAGTAGTTCTAAATCTGGAATTTTATTTTTTAAGCTTTGGAAATTAACTATTAGTGTTTTGAGAATGTTTTGATTATTATTATTATTAGATTTTTTATGGGTAATTTTATGGGTTTGTGTGGTAGGTTTCATTTTATCTAGTGGTTTATTTATAAAAGGATTAGCCAAAACACTGTAAGATTTTGTGGTGATAAGGTCCTTATAGTTAAATAAATCTGAACTGATTTGGGGCAACCCACAATGTATGCAGTGCCAAGATGCATATTTATTTCTTAGGCCTATTGATATGTGCTTTGGTGTGTTAGAATGCAGGCATGCAATGTGGTACCATTCATTGCAGGTGTCACACTGAATGGTTCCTTGTTTGGTAGTGCATGCCTTAATACAAATTTGACATTTAGATGATACTGGGCCTGGGTTAAGTTCTATGTCGCCTGAGAGGAGCAAAATTAAGATTAAGTGTTTTTGCTTATATCTACATATTTTATGTAACCAAGAGCAAAGTAGTAATCATACATAAAGCAATTAATTCTAATTTAGAAATACAACACAAAGATAACTTAATACAACCCTCAGATAGACATAAGGATAAAAACACCTTTCTTATTCCGTATGCAAGAACAAACACATACACGTTTTCCTTCTTCCCGTCCGGAATTCGGGCGTGGAATGGGTTGCCTGAAGAATCCAGGAAAACCAACACTTTATCAACGTTTAAATCTCTAATAAAAATGCAGGACTAGACACAAACCATAGATAAGCGTAGGACGCAATAACTTTCTGTATAGAAGGAGCGTCTGTAAACAGATAAGATAAGATACTCTTACTTGGATCGCACATATAAATACAAAAATAACTTTTGGGTTACAAAAACATATGATTATTTTTGTAAGAAAAGGGATCGCAGTTGACACACCAAAATATAGACGAAATGTCAATTGATAAAGAATGAAAATCAGGAGCTATTTATATATATACTAGATGCCCCGCGGCGTAGCATACGCCGCAGGCTTGCTCATGGAGAGTGCAAAGAGAGTGGAGAAAGAACGGACAAAAACTACAGCACGAAGAAATCTAAACAACGCGTGTGAACGTCGGTTAATAAATGGGAGGCGGGTAACAACAACCTCAGTGTGCATGTCTTTACGTTTACTCGCTATTTTTTATTTACTTAGTGCTGCTTTTTGTGTCTGTATTCTCAGCCCCCCCCCCAACCATTCTTTGAACTTTCTATGATGAGCAAGTCTGCGGCGTAAGCTACGCCGCGGGTCTCTCCAGAGTTCCTTCTTTTCATTCACTCACAGTCGTTTGCCCAAACCCACCCCATTTTGACAACTGTATCTTTCAGGAAGTCTTTACCCGTCACTAAATCATTAGCGGGCGTATGCTACGCCGCGGGTCAGCTAGTTTCATAATAATTATAAATCCTCAAATCCTATTTTTACATCGTTCCCTTTCAAAAATTTAAATATAAGCATAAAACAATGACCTCATATAATATTTTTATACAAAATCGATCGCAGCGCCACCTAACTTACATCCATACAGACAACGGGAATCAATATAAATAATTAACATAAGTAACTTATCAGTGTTTGATAAATACGAAATATTAAACTTGCTGAAATGTGCACAAAGTATTTCATAATAATTATAAATACTCAAATCCTATTTTTACAGCGCTCCCTTTAAAAAAATTAAAATATAAGCATAAAACAATGACGTCATATAATAGTAATAGTTTTATACAAAATCGATCGCAACGCCACCTAACAGCATTATTCCATACATACAAACATACATACAGACAACGGGAATTATGTATATATATATATATATATATATATATATATATATATATGTATATTAGGGCTGTTAAAGATTAATTTAAATTTAATTGTTAACTTTAGACGTATTAACGATTAATTAAACGTTAATTTCGATTAAAGCCAAAAATTGAAATTTATGGTGTCATAAGTAACATTTATTAAACGTACTTGTCGAAATTCGAAATAATACTGAAATGCATTCTTTATATGACATCTTTTAACCAACAACGCAAACAGACAAGTGTATTTACATTATTTGGTTTAAGTGATGGGCGGGTCTTATTGACAATAAAACCAGACGAGCTGAACAATCGTTCACATAGCTTTAGATTGCCTCAGCTGAAGTTTCTGATACTGCAGTGGATGTTTGGTTTGCAGGTGATATGTAAGCGAAGTGTTAGAACTATGGTAGCAATGTTCCCTTTAAGAAGGGCGGCTGCGCAGATATTTGACCGACGCCACGCAGAAGTTTAGAATCAACGCGCAGCAAATTTCTTAAAATATTGCAAAAAAATGGACGTCGTGCAACTTTGCACACGAGTTTTGTTTAACTTTGCACACGGACCAACGACGCTTTGACTTAGAGGGACCATTGCATAGTAGGCAAACGATTTCCCTAAATGGACACAACCTTTATCAAAATTTTGAACATTCACCTCAGTCAATAGTTTAAAACCAAAATGTTCGTGTAATCGTCCGGAAATTAGTTTATATTTATCGGCCGAAATATTTTACTCTTTGACTTCCAGGACATTTATAAGTGGTGGGTCGATTAATCGTTACAAAAATTTAATCGTTAAAAATTTTTAACGATTAATCAATAAATTAATCGTTAATTTCCGCAGCCCCAATATATAAATATATATATATGTTTATGTATAGTTATATATATATATTAGGGCTGTTAACGATTCATTTAAATTTAATCGTTAACTTTTGAAAAATTAACGATTAATTAATAGTTAATTTTGATTAAAGCCAAAAATTTAAAATTTATGATGGCATAAGTAACACTTATTAAACGTTATTGTTGAAAATGTGAATAACACTGGAATGTCTTCTTTATATGTCATCTTTTAACCAACTACGCAAAAAGACAAGTCCACACTATTTGGTTCAAGTGATGAGCGGGTCTAATTGACAATATAACCAGCCGAGCTGAACAACCATTCACATGTAACTGAGGTAACTGGTACTCACAAAACGGTCTTGGCAAGGAATGACATTATCGGATATTGTGTTCATTAAGTTTTCACCATTGTAGAAGGTTAATGGATTCATGAACTTTTATCCCCATTTTGTAACGCAGTAATTTATCAGAAGAGCCATCGTCATTTCTGTCTCTGAGTAAGCTCCATTAATGCCATTAGCTTCATACGCTTTTCATTTGGTTTGATAAGAAGGCGAAGTGTTAGAAACATGGTAGGCAAACGATTTCTCACAATGGATACAACAAACTTTATCAACATTTTGAACATTCCCGTCAGTCAATAGTTTAAAACCACATCGTTCGTGTAATCGTCAGTAAATGTATTATTATCAATCGGCCGCTATTTTTATTTTATTTTAAACTTTTGACTTCCAATAGTTTGTTATTGATGGGTCGATTAATCGTTAAAAATAATTAACTCGTTAAAAATTTTTAACGATTAATGGAGAATTTAATCGTTAATTTCCGCAGCCCTAGTATATATATAAAGGAGTTCAAGAGACATGTAGAGGTTTTTTACTAGACTCATAAATAATGTTTGTACTGAGAGAATCCATTGAGTTTCTCGTGACACTTTGCATTCAATTAGAAAGCAGGAACGTAGCGGTTTATACCTTTAGAAAAATGCCAGGAATAAAAACTTGTTGAAAATTTATTTTAAATAGTTTCATTGTTGATGGTCTTTAAACAATGGGATCTGTTTTTTTTATTATTTTAGTGGGGAAGTGTGTTCGACCGACATATCTTCTTGATTTTGTTCGGTTGTTTTTGGTGTTGTTGTTCTTCCTCACTGGGAGATCTGCGTAGAATCATTGTAACCAACAGTTTGCATGTTATGGAAGTAGGTTTATATTGTACTACTCAGTAATTTGGGTTACTTAAAAAAGAAAATGTTTCAGACTGTACAACTCTATTTAATTGGGTAGATGAAAATAGTTTTAGAATCTACAGCTCTTCTAATTTGTGTAGTTAAAAATGGGTTAAAAAGGTACAACTGTATTTATTTAAGTTATGAATTAGGTTTGGATAAGCCTGAAAAATACACATCAAAACATGATTACCCTACTTTAAAGGAGTTGCGTCACAGCCCACACTTTAGGAGGGAGAGGACAGCCTAGATACCGTCACCTGGAGACAATCCCATCATTGAGATGCTCGTGGCACCTTGAGCTCTTAAGGTCGGATAATAAATATCTTAAGACCTGTTGCATTTCAGATCAGGTAATGTGGGGGGGGGTTCGATTTCTCAATAAAGGCGAACGGGTCATCTGGCCTCACCGGCAACGACCCCCTCCCACCCAAAATCTCAGGTAGAGATTTAAACGCTGTCACGTTATGGTAGGCCAAGTCGTCATTAATACCTGAGTACACAATCTTGGCTGCCATGGTCTCGGGTTGTGACGAGCACGAGAGAGTCTAATCGATGTCATCTCTTTAGCAACAGAAGACTCCCACCCCCCACCCCCCTCCCCAATCACGTTTCACACTTTGATAAGGAGTGACGAATTCCATGTGACGTCACATCGAGGAACGGATATGGACCTTAGAAAAGGGCTAACGAAACAATTAAAAGAATTAAATTTTCTTGGTGCCTTCTCTGAAAATGACGATCAGGGAAAGGCCGCTCTTCGCAATTCCAATGCTCGTCTGCCTCTCGGGGAAGCAGAGGCGTTTCTTGTTTTTTGGCGACCTTGGCTAATTTAATTTGGCGCCCTTGATAAGTTGACAAATTTCAGCTTTGCGACTTTTTCAATTGTTAGAAGAAAAAAAATGAATTTCTCTTATTTTATTTATGGCGATAATTAAGTAGTCTGACATTGGAAAGTCATACAACGTGAATATAAAAAATGCAAAAGACAGGAACAATACTAATTTACCGTTTTATTATTTACTAAATAATACCAAATAAATTGTTGGAAAATAGTGGATATTGTTGCGTTAATACGGACTACAGCAATAATTGAAGTATCATGTAGTATACTGCCCCAATGCTAAGCCGTTGTTACGCCACTGCGAGGAAGAGTAAGATGGCTCCGTTCACCGGCACACCTACTTAAAAACAAAGTGTCAGACGCCAGAAGTAATTTACGCAGACGCGGCGTACGTCACCAGATTCGTATGAAGTCATGAAACCCCGATAACCAGTCACGGGATTTTGTGTGATGTCATCGAACACATTGCACGCCCTTTGAGTCTTGCCTCAAAATGCCAGCGTACGATCGATAAGTATCGTCTGTCACGTCACCCCCATCCCACCTTTCACGCCCCCCCCCCACGTGCCTCAGATGCTGGGATGACAGTCACGGTAGCAGTGTACCTTGGCTTATTTGCCATGCGTCTGTCAGTGGGTATAGCCCCTTGTTGGCGTAACAATGAAACCAGTAGACCAGGGTTGACTTTGAGTCAACAACAGCAGTGTAAATACTGCAATGCTAGATATCGACTGGCGCAATTTGTGGCTATAGATTTATGAAAGATAACATTTGTACGACTTGTTTGTCTTATGGTATGAAGAACACCGCTTGTTTGGTTTGCGTTAAAGCAAATACTTTTGTTTTTAAAAATAACCCAATCCATCACTCGGCTGTGATAATGGATGTTTTTTTTCCCTTTATGCAATCATCTTTTTTTTCAAAGTAAATTATATTTTAAATAGTTTTAAAACACACAGTTTGGTAAGCATAAGAACAAAAACGACAGAAATATTTTTTTCTGTACCCCGGGAAAATTTAAATTCGTTTCCACTTAAAAGAAAATCGTTGGGGTGGTAGCTTAATTTCATGAATTTAAAAAAAAATGTTTGTAACTATAATTGAGTTTTATTGGAACAAAATTATAAGAATATGAAGGAAACATTAAATGTTACTCCAGGTCAAGCAAAAGATCGAACTCTAGTCATAAATTGTGTGTTTCTACACAATAATTGTGACTACAAGATTACTATATAAATTGAATGTCGGTTAAATTATTAAATTTTTTTTTGCGTCCCATAACCTTGTGGTAGTAGGGGGTTCTAATGTTGCCATCAGAACTTTCTCGTGGCTTGGTAGACCCTGGCGGCGCCCATCTCCTCTCCAGGTCAGATGGAGGACTTTTTAGCAATAATAGTCATTCATCAACATTTTTATTGTGGCATTAACGTGGACTAGATCCCACACCCTTTAGCTTGTGAGGCGAGCACACCAGTTGACTTCGCTATCCAGCCGCCGGTTAAAATTACTTTAGTATATAATATAATTCAGCCTCATCAACTTATTGTGATCGATGTAATATCATTGAAAATTGAAATGTATTAAAAACTTTCATCCTATATCAGATCACCGAAAGTGGAAGAAATATTGATTACAAGATTTCGACCACAATATTCAGAACACGTTTTTTAAAAAAAAAGAGTTACACCACAGTGTCTTTCTAAGGTTCCATACTCATTTCTATACACCTGATTGGGTGTTACATTTTTAAAATTTGCGTTCACCCTTTCCTCTGAGTGGCTTATAACACTTATGAAGCTAAAGGGTCCATTTTGTCCATGTTTCCTTAGATGGAAAGTGTCATTTCCCTGCTCGACAGCTTCAGGAGGCACAGAAACTCTATTTATGATTTATGTTTTTTAACCACCCGCTCAATACGCTTCCCTAGCAGCGAACAAAAAACGTACTTCCTTTCAAATGTGGCTTTTTTTTACCTCTGCCTTCTTGCCTTAATTTTTTATTTTTTAACATTTATTCCAGTTATTTATTTTTTTCAAAGTCAAAAAAAAATTCTGAGTCGACTCGACTTTTCCTTTGCATATTTTAACGTGTGACATTTGCGCCATTCATCTGTGTATCTTATTGTTTTAACAGTAGCCGCACACTCTCTTGCGTTATGATCCAATCTCTCTATCGTCGCCGTCAAATGTTTTTATTTTCGTTATTTAAAAATCCAACAACAACCCAGCCGCCTTTAACGCAACTAAAACACGCCAGTGAATCAACGCCGCCCTTGTTCGCAGAGGTCTGCACTATGAGTTAGCCCCCCCTGGATTTAGGACGGGTTTAGAAACTCATGAAAACGACAAGTCGCCATGAATATCATACACTGTCCTATAAAACAGAAGTGGTACATATGTGCTTTACTGTATGTTTAAATAGTTGGTTTTTTTTTATTTTATTTATTTATTTAATTTTTAGCAAAGAAATATTCACACTTGTGTGCCTGTTGATGATGTTTCAAACAGAAAAAACGTGGAAACTCCATGTCATGCCTCGATTAAATATCCGTCTGTGTATTTTGTCATCTAAAACAGTGCTTCTCAAAGCGGTGGTCCACGGACCGGCACGGTCCGTGGCGCAGGTCCGCAGAAGGTCTCAAAAAAGGACAGAAAAAATTGTCAGTGCAATGGAAAAAATTCCTGCCTGTCCGCCATACTAAAACGTTTGAGAAGCACTGATCTAAAAATCTCAGCTATTCATGGAAAATGACGCGCTCATTTAATATGCAATATTTAAATAGCTGAAATAATATGACAGATATAAATAGTACTTTCGCATACATTACTGCGGAAAATATAGCAAAAATACTCAATTTATAAACTTTTACGATAGCTTGAAAGTGGATCGCATATCTAATTATATTTACATATTCGTTAATTCATGTACCATAAAGGATTCAGCGGTTATATCATTGGTAGCAATTCTGAAATTCTGATTTTAGAGCAAATATTTTTTTTTAATTTATAAAAAAAAATAGCGGCTGATCAATAATAACAAATTTTTCTGCATACCAGTTACCTTAGCTCCATGTGAATGATTGTTCAGCTCGGCTGGTTATATTGTCAATTAGAACCGCTCATCACTTGAACCGAATAATGTCAACACACTTGTCTTTTTGCGTAGTTTGTTAAAATATGACATATAAAGGAAACATTCCAGTGTTATTTAGATTTTCAACAAGAATGTTTAACAAGTGTTACTTATGACTCATAAATTTTAGTTTTTTAATTTATTCGATATTAACTATTAATTATCGTTAATTTTTAAAAAGTTAACAATTAAATTGAAATTAATCGTTAACAGAGTTGTTTTTTTTATATTTCTTTTTTCTGTATTCACTGTGGTTAGTTAGCCTTAACTATTATGTGTATTTCGTCCACTCACTATTATACGTCAATTAATTTGATGCAAATTTTGTATAGCTCGATCTTCTAAGTATTGAAAAACGCTTTCTTTAAAATATTCTAATCTTTCCAGTGTTTCAACACGCCTATAATTATCAATAAATCAACTCAAATATCACAATGGATGATACGTTGTGTTATGGATCATACCAAAATCGACTAAACGTCAAAATTAAACCAAATATCGGTTGAACTTCCATCGGACACCCATTCTCGCGGTAATCCTATAGATAAATTACTCAATATCGGAGGGAAGAGTGTTCAGCGGGTGGCTAGTGGGTTGGCATGGTTAAAAGGTCACATATGATGAGAGTTCAAGGAGATTTACGTACAGTGAGGGAGAAGGAGTGTGGGAGAAGGAGTGTGGGAGAAGGAGTTGGTGGAGGTGTGCATAGAGTGAGGGAGTGGGAGTTGGTGGAGGTGTGCATAGAGTGAGGGAGTGGTAGTTGGTGGAGGTGTGCATAGAGTGAGGGAGTGGTAGTTGGTCGAGGTGTGCATAGAGTTAAGGAGTGTGAGTTGGTGGAGGTGTGCATAGAATAAGTGAGTAGGAGTTGATTGAGGTTTACATAGAGTGAAGGAGTGGGAGCTGGTGGAGGTGTGCATAGATTGAGAGAGTGGGAGTTGGTGGAGGTGTGCATAGATTGAGGGAGTGGGAGTTGGTGGAGGTGTGCATAGAGTGAGGGACTTGGAGTTGGTGGAGGTGTGCATAGATTGAAGGAAGTGGGAGATGGTGGAGGTGTGCATAGAGTGAAGGAGTGGGAGATGGTGAAGGTGTGCATAGAGTGAAGGAATTGGAGTTGGTGGAGGTGTGCATAGATTGAAGGAGTGGGAGATGGGGGAGGTGTGCATAGTGTGAGGGAGTGGGAGTTGGTGGAGGTGTGCATAGAGTGAGGGAGCAAGAGTTGGTGGAGGTGTGCATAGAGTGAGGGAGTGGGAGTTGGTGGAGGTGTGCATACAGTGAGGGAGCGGGAGTTGGTGGAGCTGTACATAGATTGAGGGAGTGGGAGTTGGTGGAGGTGTACATAGAGTGAGGGAGTTGGAGTTGATGGAGGTGTGCATAGATTGAAGGAGTGGGAGATGGTGGAGGTGTGCATAGAGTGAAGGAGTGGGAGAAGGTGAAGGTGTGCATAGATTGAAGGAGTGGGAGATGGTGGAGGTGTGCATAGAGTGAAGGAGTTGGAGTTGGTGAAGGTGTGCATAGATTGAAGGAGTGGGAGATAGTGGAGGTGTGCATAGAGTGCAGGAGTGGGAGTTGGTGGAGGTGTGCATAGAGTGAAGGAGTGGAAGTTGGTGGAGGTGTGCATATAATGAAGGAGTTGGTTATGTTGGAGGTGTGCATCGAGTGAAGTAGTGGGAGTGGTTGGAGGTGTGCATAGAGTGAGGGAGTGGGAGTTGGTGGAGGTCTGCATAGAGTGAGGGAGTGGGAGTTGGTGGAGATGTGCATACAGTGAGGGAGCGGGAGTTGGTGGAGGTGTGCATAGTATGAGAGAACGGGAGTTGGTGAAGGTGTGCATAGTATGAGAGAACGGGAGTTGGTGCAGGTGTGCAATAGAATGAGGGAGCGGGAGTTGGTTGAGGTGTGCATAGTATGAGAGAACGGGAAATGGTGGAGGTGGGCATAGTATGAGAGAACGGGAGTTGGTGGAGGTATGCATAGAGTGAGGGAGTGGGAGTTGGTGGAGGTGTGCATAGTATGAGAGAACGGGAGTTAGTGGAGGTGTGCATAGAATGAGGGAGTGTGAGTTGGTGGAGGTGTGCATACAGTGAGGGAGTGGGAGTTGGTGGAGGTTTGCATAGTATGAGAGAACGGGAGTTGGTGGAGGTGTGCATAGAGTGAGGGAGTGGTGGTTGGTGGAGGTGTGCATAGTATGAGAGAACGCGATTTGGTGGAGGTGTGCATAGTATGAGAGAACGGGAGTTGGTGGAGGTGAGCATAGAGTGAGGGAGTGGGAGTTGGTGGCGGTGTGCATACAGTGAGGGAGCGGGAGTTGGTGGAGGTGTGCATAGTATGAGAGAACGGGAGTTGGTGGAGGTGTGCATAGAATGAGGGAGCGGGAGTTGGTTGAGATGTGCATAGTATGAGAGAACGGGAAATGGTGGAGGTGTGCATAGTATGAAAGAACGGGAGTTGGTGGAGGTGTGCATAGAGTGAAGGAGTGGGAGTTGTTGGAGGTGTGCATACAGTGAGGGAGCGGGAGTTGGTGGAGGTGTGCATAGTATGAAAGAGCGAGAGTTGGTGGAGGTGTGCATAGTATGAGAGAACGGGAGTTGGTGGAGGTGTGCATAGAATGAGGGAGTGGGAGATGGTGGAGGTGTGCATACAGTGAGGGAGTGGGAGTTGGTGGAGGTGTGCATAGTATGAGAGAACGGGAGTTGGTGGAGGTGTGCATAGAATGAGGGAGTGTGAGTTGGTGGAGGTGTGCATAGAGTGAGGGAGTGGTGGTTGTTGGAGGTGTGCATAGTATGAGAGAACGAGAGTTGGTGGAGGTGTGCATAGTATGAGAGAACGGGAGTTGGTGGATGTATGCATAGAGTGAGGGAGTGGTTGTTGATGGAGGTGTGCATAGAGTGAGGGAGTGGTGGTTGGTGGAGGTGTGCATAGTATGAGATAAAAGGAGTTGGTGGATGTATGCATAGAGTGAGGGAGTGGTTGTTGATGGAGGTGTGCATAGAGTGAGGGAGTGGTGGTTGGTGGAGGTGTGCATAGTATGAGATAACGGGAGTTGGTGGAGGTGTGCATAGAGTGAGGGAGTGGTTGTTGATGGAGGTGAGCATAGAGTGAAGGAGTGGGAGTTGGTGGAGGTGTGCATAGTATGAGAGAACAGGAGTTGGTGGATGTATGCATAGAGTGAGGGAGTGGTGGTTGGTGGAGGTGTGCATAGTATGAGAGAACGCGATTTGGTGGAGGTGTGCATAGTATGAGATAACGGGAGTTGGTGGAGGTGTGCATAGAGTGAGGGAGTGGGAGTTGGAGGAGGTGTGCATAGTATGAGAGAACGGCAGTTGGTGGAAGTGTGCATAGTATGAGAGAACGGGAGTTGGTGGAGGTGTGCATAGAGTGAGGGAGTGGTGGTTGGTGGAGGTGTGCATAGTATGAGAGAACTGGAGTTGGTGGGGGTGTGCATAGTATGAGGGAACGGGAGTTGGTGGCGGTGTTCATAGTATGAGAGAACGGGAGTTGGTGGGGGTGTGCATAGAGTGAGGGAGTGGGGGTTGGTGGAGGTGTGCATAGTATGAAAGAACGGGAGTTGGCGGAGGTGTGCATAGTATGAGAGAACGGGAGTTGGTCGAGGTGTGCATAGTATGTGCGAACGGGAGTTGGTGGAGGTGTGCATAGAGTGAAGGAGTGGGAGTTGGTAGAGTTGTGAAGATTGAAGGAGTGGGAGTTGGTTGAGGTGTGCATAGAGTAAAGGGAGTGGATTTTGGTGGAGGTGTGCATACAGTGAGAGAGTAAGAGTTGGTGGAGGTGTGCATACAGTGAGAGAGTAAGAGTTGATGGAGGTGTGCATAGAGTGAGAGAGTGGGAGTTGGTAGATGTGTGCATACAGTGATAGCGTGGGAGTTGGTGGAGGTGTGCATATAGTGAGGGAGTGGGAGTTGGTGGTGGTGTGCATAGAAACAGGGAGTGGGAGTTGGTGTAGGTGTGTATAGAGTTAGGGAGTGGGAGTTGGTAGAGGTGTGCATAGTATGAGAGAACAGGAGTTGGTAAAGGTGTGCATAGAATGTGTGAGTAGGAGTTGGCGGGGGTGTGCATAGAGTATGGGCGTGGGAGTTGGTGGAGGTGTGCAAAGAGTTACAGAGTGGGAGTTGGTGGAGATGTGCATACAGTGAAGGAGCAAGAGTTGGTTGAGGTGTGCATAGAGTGAGGGCGTAGGAGATGGTGGAGGTGTGCATACAGTGAGGGTGTGGGAGTTGGTTTAGGTGTGCATACAGTGAGAGCGTGGGAGTTGGTGGAGGTGTGCATAGAGTGAAGGAGTGGGAGATGGTGAAGGTGTGCATAGAGTGAAGGAGTTGGAGTTGGTGGAGGTGTGCATAGAGTGAGAGCGTGGGAGATGGTGTAGGTGTGCATACAGTTTGGGTGTGGGTGTTGGTCGAGGTGTGCATACAGTGAGCGTGGGAGTTGATGGAGGTGTGCATAGAGTGAGGGAGTGGGAGTTGGTGGAGGTGTGCATAGAATGAGTGAGTAGGAGTTAGTTGGGTGTGCGAAGAATGAGTGAGTAGGAGTTAGTTGGGTGTGCGAAGAATGAGTGAGTAGGAGTTGGTGGAGTTGTGCATAGAGTGAAGGAGTAGGAATTGGTGGAGGTGTGCATAGAGTGAAGGAGTAGGAATTGGTGGAGGTGTGCATATAGTGAAGGAGTAGGAATTGGTAGAGGTGTGCATAGAGTGAAGGAGTAGGAATTGGTGGAGGTGTGCATAGAGTGAAGGAGTAGGAATTGGTGGAGGTGTGCATAGAGTGAAGGAGTAGGAATTAGTGGAGGTGTGCATAGAGTGAAGGAGTAGGAATTGGTGGAGGTGTGCATAGAGTGAGAGAGTAGGAATTGGTGGAGGTGTGCATAGAGTGAGGGAGTAGGAATTGGTGGAGGTGTGCATAGAGTGAGGGAGTGGGAGTTAGTGGAGGTGTGCATATAGTGAGGGCATGGGAGTTGGTTGAGGTGTGTATAAGTGAGGGCGTGGGATTTGGTGGAGGTGTGCATAGAGTGAAGGATTGGGAGTTGTAGGAGGTGTGCATAGAGCGAGGGAGCGGGATTTGGTGGAGGTGTGCATAGAATGAGTGAGTAGGAGTTGGTGGAGGTGTGCATACAGTGAGGGCGTGGGATTTGGTGTATATGTGCATAGAGTGAGGGAGTGGGAGTTGTTGGAGGTGTTCATACAGTAAGGGCGTGGGAGTTGGTAGAGGTGTGCATAGTATGAGAGAACGGGATTTGGTGGAGGTGTGCATAAAGTGAAGGAGTGGGAGTTGGTGGAGGTGTGCATAGAATGAGTGAGTAGGAGTTGGTGGAGGTTTGCATAGAGTGAAGGAGTGGGAGTTGGTCGAGGTGTGCATAGAGTGAGGGAGTGTGAGTTGGTGGAGGTGTGCATAAAGTGAAGGAGTGGGAGTTGGTGGAGGTGTGCATAGAATGAGTGAGTAGGAGTTGGTGGAGGTTTGCATAGAGTGAAGGAGTGGGAGTTGGTCGAGGTGTGCATAGAGTTAAGGAGTGTGAGTTGGTGGAGGTGTGCATAGAATAAGTGAGTAGGAGTTGATTGAGGTTTACATAGAGTGAAGGAGTGGGAGCTGGTGGAGGTGTGCATAGAATGAGTGAGTAGGAGTTGGTAGAGGTATGCATAGAGTGAAGGGGTGTGAGTTGGTGGAGGTGTGCATAAAGTGAAGGAGTGGGAGTTGGTGGAGGTGTGCATAGAATGAGTGAGTAGGAGTTGGTAGAGGTATGCATAGAGTGAAGGAGTGGGAGTTGGTGGAGGTGTGCATATAGTTAAGAAGTGGGAGTTGGTGGAGTGTGCATAGAGTTAAGGAGTGGGAGTTGGTGGAGGTCTGCATAGAATGAGGGAGCGTGAGTTGGTGGAGGTGGGCATAGAGTGAGGGAGTGGTGGTTTGTGGAGGTGTGCATAGAGTGAAGGGAGTGGGAGTTGGTGGAGGTGGGCATAGAGTGAGGGAGTGGGATTTTGTGGAGGTGGGCATAGAGTTAGGGAGGGGGAGTTGGTGGAGGTGGGCATAGAGTGAGGGAGTGGGAGTTGGTGGAGGTGGGCATAGAGTGAGAGAGTAGGAGTTGGTTGGTTGTGCATAGAATGAGAGAGTAGGAGTTGGTGGAGGTGTGCATAGAATGAGTGAGTTGGAGTTGGTGTAGGTGGGCATAGAGCGAGGGAGTAGGAGTTGGTGGAGGTGGGCATAGAGTGAGGGAGTGGGAGTTGGTGGAGGTGTGCATAGAGTGAGGGAGTAGGAGTTGGTGGAAATGGGCATAGAGTGAGGGAGTGGGAGTTGGTGGAGGTGTGCATAGAATGAGTGATTAGGAATTGGTGGGGTGTGCATAGAATGAGAGAGTAGGAGTTGGTGGGGTGTGCATAGAATGAGAGAGTATAATTTGGTGGAGGTGGGCATAGAGTGAGGGAGCTAGAGTTGGTCGAGGTGTGATCATATTGAGGGATTAAATGCTGTGTGATGTGAGAGTTGACGTATGTTAGGCTCAATAACATTTAATCAATCACTTTGTGAGATTTGTGGGACATTAGAAGAACAAAAAACTTCGGTTGGCGAGAAAAGTAAAGATTTCTTGCAACAAAGGTTGTGATTGGTTGAGCAGGGTGTTGACGCAATCGAAAAGATTACTGATTATTACATGGGATCATCTTTTAATTTGGACTAGCAGACCAACAATACTCAGAAAATAAATGTTATCAGAAAAATGGTACTTTCATTAAGATACGACATAAAGGGGGTGAGGTATTAAAATAAATGGAAGTCTTGGATGGAATCAGCTGATTATTCTCATTTAAAAAATGTGTGCTAACCAAAAGCTTGTAGAAATAAATTTGGGAATTTCTAGGAATGTGCAAAGAAAATTCTAGAGAATTGCAAAACAAATTCATTGAAAAAAGGGCATTGCTTTTAAAACATAAACAATTATGTATTTGAAAAACCACAGTTTTCTGAACATGTTTGATGCCTATGAAAAATAACTTAAAGTGTTGTTTTTTTATATAAATCTGTGCCGTTATTAAATTTAATCTTATTTTAGGATTATTCTTGAAGTTTATGATTTTTTTATGAAAGATTTTAGGATTAGAGATTTTATCTGATTTTTAAGAAATTGTTTAACCATTTTAAATTCGTCGTTTAGAGTTTTGTGGGTTTTTTTTCCTTTCCTGTTTTAAGGTAAGTTGCTAATAAATATACAAGTATGCCAAACTCGTTCGTGTTCAGATGACTACACGCATAAGTCCATACACACATATGCACATAAAAACACTCATGCGCACGTACGCCAAAGCAAACATCTAATCACTTTTAGCTATATGGTAGGTGTTGCTTTTTGTTTTTGTTTTTTAAATATGGTTCTACTCTGGTTTAGCGTTATTTTTTATCGCAATTTCCCTTGGGAATTGCGTTTATAGATTTGAAATGTCTGTGCACTGTTCGAGCTTGTACACACAACTCCTCCTGAACAAAACCAGATAGAGGGTTCGGGTCTTTTGCTAATATGCTAAGGAGGTTCCACTGATGTGCAACGGCCAAAAAATACCGAAAAGGTTTATTGGATTTCCTGGAAAATAAAAAAAATCCGACAAAATATTAGTATTTTGTCGATTTCTCGCCAAACATAACATCTCTCGGGTTGAAACAAACGCCAAACAATAGCAAATAATATTTAGAACAATTTTGGGGAAGGAATTTTTTAAAAATCTCTATTCGTTCGACTCCTGTAATTTTAGCACCAATTTGAAGATAGCAAATGTTTTGTTTATTTTCAGAATGATTGATTTTCAACGACTTTTAATGTAATCTAGAATGATAGTTAATGGGGTTTTCTGCTTTGTGAATACTAATGTAAGACTGGTGCGCGGTGTGAATTATATTGACACATTCTTGGTGTGACGGAGTGTGAGGGGATATGACGTCATAGAGAAAAATATTCATTTAATTTCTTAAATTACATTAATAAACGTATTTTTAAATCCCTTATATTAACTTCACCGCCGTCTCTCTCTGTCTGTCTGTCTGTCGTTCGTCGTCGCGCGGGAGGAAAAACAAAAGTCAAAAATGACCCACTTCCCGTGATGACATTGAGCTGAAATTTGGGACATAGACTTGTGTCACCTAACAATGCATCGTGTCACAATTTCAGATAGATCGAATGTAATTAAATTAATGCATTTTTAGGTTATCTCTATGCAACGTATGTAATTCAATTTCATAGCTTGTTATTGTGTTTTTTTTCACGTGACAGTTCAGTTAGCGCGTTGACGCCCTCCCTCGATGTACCGGCGTGCTTTTGTTTACATTTTACGTGTGTCGCTGAGCTTGGTCCAGCGATCGATGACCATACCTTTCCCCTCTCCCACCCCCCACAGGGTTATAAAGCAAATGGGAGTTAAGACAGATTCAGTCTGTAAATATTTGTCGCGTTTGAACATAATCAATACTTTTAGTTATGTCTCATATATAAGGGATTTTAGTCAAAAACTTTGTTTTTAAATCTCTTATATTAACTTCACCGCCGTCTCTCTCTGTCATTCTGTCGTCATCTCATGGGCGGGCGGAAAAACAAAAGTCAAAAATGACCCACTTCCCGTGATCCGATCGAGCTGAAATTTGGCACACGGACCCGTCTCACCTAACAATGCATCGTATCAAAATTTCAGATCGATCGAACGCACCGTAATTAAATTTATGCCTTTTTAGTTTAGCCTTATATAATGTATGTAATTCAAACTCACTGTTTGTTATTGTTTCTTTTTTCACGGAATTATTCAGTCACGCGTAGACGCGACCCATCGAAGTACCGGTGTGCTTTTGTTTACATTTTACGTGTCACGCTGAGCTCGGTCAAGCGATCGGTGACCAGACTTTTCCCCTCTTCCTACCCGCACCCCCCACCCCCACCCCCAGGGTTATGAAGCAAAGTTGAGTTAGACAGATTCAGTCTGTAAATGTTTGTCGCGTTTAAAAATAATCAATACTGTTAGTTATGTCTCATACATAAGGGATTTATAGTCAAAAAAATTTGTTTTTACGGGTTTGTTTTATTACGGGTTTGTTTTATTACGGGTTTGTTTTAGTAACTTCGAAATCTTGTATCTCTGTTTGTCGTCATCTCTTCATACGTCGGTCGGGTGGAAAACAAAAGTAAAAAATGACCCAATTCCCGTGATGTCATGGAGCTGAAATTTCGCACATAGACTCGTGTCACCTACCAATGCATCGCATCAAAATTTCAGATCGATCGAACGTACCGTAATTAAATTAATGCATTTTTAGTTTATCTCTATACAACGTATGTAATTCAATTTCACAATTTGTTATTGTTTTTTTCACTTGATAGTTCAGTTCACGCGTTGACGCCATCCGTCGATGTACCGGCGTGCTTTTGTTTACATTTTACGTCTCACGCTGAGCTCGGTCCAGCGATCGGTGACCAGACCTTTCCCCTCTCCGACAGTTATAAAGCAAATGGGATTTAAGACAGATTCAGTCTGTTATTGTTTGTCGCGTTTGAATATAATCAATACTGTTAGTTATGTCTGATATATAAGTGATTTATAGTCAAAAACTTTGTTTTATACGGGGTTTGTTTTATTCTGTTATGAATTATTAAAATTATATGCGATCGTTAGTTACTTACTGAACACTATTTAGTGATTTGTCTCGAAATTATTATGAACAAATAGTTGGAAATTGCGTTTAAATACTCATTCGAGTTTTTATTACTTGTTTTTAAATTAAATAATAAAACTATTGAAATAAATGCTTCATTTCACTGAAATGGTAAAATATAATAAAAGTGTGCTAGACAGTTCATGAGACAAACACAGACCCATGCTAGATCCCATGAAAGTGTGTGTGTATGGCGTAATATTAAACGTATATCCTTCTTAGATTTTGAAAAAAAAATATATATGTAATTTATTTATCTAAATTTCTGAACAACTGCAATTACTATCGAAATTTGAGAAAACAACTCCTCCACCCCCGCCCTGCCCACCCCCACCCCCACAAACACAAAACATCAACCAAATGTGGTACTGCCCTCAAGACAAAATTAAATGTTGAAGTCTAGAAAACCATGTCCGATAAGTCACACAATAAATTAATACCTGAAAGAAAAAAACAACTTATTTTTTGAACAAAATATCATTCCGTGCCTTTTACAAAAAGTGGTAGTGGTGCCGGACCTGCAAGGAGAGTGAGGGTGAGACCATTACTGGGGAAGTTTGATGCGATTACTGGTGATAGCCTCAGGTCATCATTGTGTCTGACAACCAAAGCTGGCCGATCAAAATGGCGGCGTGGTCATCTCACCGACGGGGTGAGGGCTACTTGCCACACGATAAAAACTGACCGCGTTTCTCGTCATAGATTAACCCGCCCCTTCCCGTGACATAATATGCGATGTGCGGCGCGGCTGGCATCCGTGAGCAGTGATGCTCTTCATTGCTCACAGGCGGGGCTATTGTTCAGGTGTTTTTGCTCTTTGACTCTATAGTTTGATAAAGCTCGCAGTGACCCTACTCGCAGTGCCTGTGTAGTCTTTGCCTCTGTTTGTGTTTGTGCTGTGTGCCATTGCGTTTAATGTGTACTTCTTGCATTAACATTTCTGGTTTAAAGATTCAATTGGTAATCTGTTAACGAAAAACCACCAGCAGAGTTTCTTAAGATCTACGAAAGGAGTATCGTCAAAGACAGGGGTGGGCAAACTACGGCCCGCGGGCCACATGCGGCCCGCCAGACCATATTATGCGGCCCGTTGGCGTGTACATGTTGCGATCTTATGTCAATGTAAATTTTGTTTGTTTAGAATTTTCGATATATTTTTAAAATTTTATTCCGAGCATTTGATTCAAATCTAGATATATTAAATTGGTTTTATGGCTCAAGAATTGATTTAATAGTGATTATTAGTCATTATTGTTAACATCCTTATTCTAAACTATATTTCAGCTCAACCGGGAGCAGCTTTTGATTATGATTTACATATTGGCGGTTTTGTAAATATTGTAATTTAAAAGCGAATAGACGTTGATTCAACCATGAGTGCTGCCAAAAAGAGAAAGATTGAGTACGAATGTCATGTTTTTTTATGACCAAAGTACCGCTAAATATTCCTTCACGAGAGTTGGCAGCAGAGCAGTCTGCTTGCTGTGCCGAGGGTGTGTGAGCGTCTTTAAGGGGTACAACTTAAAAAGACACAACGAAACAAAGCATTTGGATTTCAGGCACAATTTAACGATCGAAGAGACAAAATGGAAATGCCAGGAGTTTGTTATTAATTTAAAGAAGCAGCAAACTGTTTTCACCAGACTTTAATTCAAGATGCTGCAACCGAAACAAGTTTGGTGCTGTCCCATAAGTTTGTCAACTGGAACAAGTCTTTTTCTGACAGCGAGTTCATCAAGGAATGCCCAGAACAGAAAACAAAATGTGATAGCATTTCTTTATCAGGAAGAACTGTACACATGCGTGTTGAAAAAATTAGTGACAATTTAATGCATCATCTTTAAGTTGCAAGCAAAGAATTTTGTGGTACTCTCTTGCGTTGGTCGAAAGTACCGATGTACAGGACACAACACAATTGTTGGTATTTATACGGGGAATAAACACTCGTTTTGAGCTTAACGAAGAATTACTTAGTATTGAGCCACTCAAAGACACAACTACAGGACAGGATTTATTCAATGCTGTTGAGAACTGTGTTGAAAGAACTGGATTGTTGTGGGTCCACATAATCTGTGTTCAAGCTTTTTCTTGTATGAAAATAAACAAGAGTAAGAACAGGTCAATGTTGACTGACTGTGAGTAAGAACAGGTCAATGTTGACTGACTTTGAGTAAGAACAGGTCAATGTTGACTGACTGTGAGTAAGAACAGGTCAATGTTGACTAACTGTGAGTATGAACAGGTAAATGTTGACTGACTGTGAGTAAGAACAGGTCAATGTTGACTGACTGTGAGTAAAAACAGGTCAATGTTGACTGACTGTGAGTAAGAACAGCTCAATGTTGACTGACTGTGAGTAAGAACAGGTCAATGTTGACTGACTGTGAGTAAGAACAGGTCAATGTTGACTGACTTTGAGTAAGAACAGGTCAATGTTGACTGACTGTGAGTAAGAACAGGTCAATGTTGACTGACTGTGAGTAAGAACAGGTCAATGTTGACTGACTGTGAGTAAGAACAGGTCAATGTTGACTGACTGTGAGTAAGAACAGGTCAATGTTGACTGACTGTGAGTAAGAACAGGTCAATGTTGACTGACTGTGAGTAACTACAGATCAATGTTGACTGACTGAGTAAGAGCAGGTCAATGTTGACTGATTGCAATTTGAATGCAGTCCTGCGAATCACAACCAGTATTTTAAATTGGTTCCACAGTTCAAGAACATTATCCAAAATTGTGAACAGTTACATACCTCTCATTAATTATAATTTTACTATATGGTAAGCTTGTATGTAGATTACGTTCCTACTTCTTCATAGTCATCATGACTGGTAAAAATATTTTTGTTGAAATGATATTTAGTAGTAAAATCTTATTATCAAATAAGAAATTGTTTCAGTTCATATTTAAAATGTAATATACATGTGTAATAGAGTGTGAATGTGAAATAAAATGACAAGTACATGGTTATAATCATTAATCCAAACGTTCTAAATTTTAATTAAAGTATACAAAATATGTATGCGGCCCACCTATAACAAACAAGTTTTCAATGCGGCCCTCCGTAGAAAAAATTTGCCCACCCCTGGACTAAGATAATAAAACATTTAAAGAGCAACGGCAAAAGTAGTAATAAACACAAGGTATTAAATTCAGACTTTGAAATACAACCTGGTCGAAAAAAAAACGAGTGGAGCAAGATCAGTTCACTTTCCCTCATCATCAGTTTGTCGAAACCAGGTCTCCTGTATAAACATGTCTATCTGCCTGTCCATGATGAATTCGCACACAGCAGTACGTTTGTCACATGGACCAAGTGACTGGGCGTTAAATGATGCGATGCAGAGATTTCTTTCTGTACAGTTGAGAGACGTCATTACCGGTATATTATAAGAGCGTTGATGGCTGCCTTCACCAACATGAAAATCAGAATTAGCTCTTTGTTTGGAAATAAGGACAGGGATTCGTCTCTGTTTTCGTCTCCCGCCACGAGAGCTACGCTTCCGAGGAAGGTTTCGGCCAATACACATATCCTTAAGTATATACAGTATACACAAGTTCACATCTTATGCGTGTATGCCTTGTATTCATGGATAACAGGCAATTACGTGTGTAGTGTATTGGTCGCCTACCTGTGTGTTGTCGTGTGTAGTGTATTGGTCGCCTACCTTTGTGCTGTCGTGTGTAGTGTATTGGTCGCCTACCTGTGTGCTGTCGTGTGTAGTGTATTGGTCGCCTACCTGTGTGCTGTCGGGCCTTGCTATTGTCATTGTCCGCTTCATGGGCTTGTCCGAACAAAGGTGGCTGACCTTGTAGTTGGAAAAAGGCGTTGAGCCTCGCAAATAAAAAAAACCCAAAATATAAATAATCCAACATTTTCAGAAATGAAAAACGTAGCTTGCCGGAAACAGGGATCCATAATGAACATCCTGATCCAGAAATAACATTAAGAAAACAGTCCAACAAACAAAAAAATTCACAATTTGAGAGGAGCTCAATGCTATACATGTCTATTAGGCGTAGCCTCGTTCTCGTTTTTAATATCTTTTTTTTGCATTACCCTTATTCTATATCTCTATTTTAAAATATTGTGTTCTTCTCAAGATTTAAGGACTATATATCTGCACTCAAGCTGATGGGTAATATTTAGATACTAGGACTACTTGAGTCATACATCGTTTAGATCTAAAAACAAGTATTGTTTTTTAGATATCCATAACCTGGGATACCCATCACTAGTTTTATTCCCCATCTAGTTCTCCCTACGGATCTATGCACTCTGAAGTAAGTCCAATCTCGCCCCAAGTCAACTTGTCTAAGGACGGTGATAATTTACTTGGGGATTGGGAATTGCGTAAATTGAATTACGGGCCCGAAATGAGGAGGTTTATTGCTGACTTGCTTCTTGCATGCCAACTCTCGTGAAGATGGTTTACTGTTGACAAGGTATCATAAAGAGTCACATAAATTAGCGCCTTGAAAATGGCGTGCAACAGCTCCCACGGCCAATGGGACTCGGCGTTTAGTGCGCTTCTAATTAGAGATTGGCTAATGAGAACGAAACACGATCATGAGGGAGAACTCTGGTTTTTAAAGGAGCGGTCGTTGAATATAACGGCAAGAGAAGGTAGTGATGAGATTTAGCTCTGCTAAGCGTACCTGTTAAGTGCTTGTGTCACATTGATAAATGTTTTGACTAACTGGACGATTAGAGTGCAACTAATAGCAAAAAATGAAAAATAAAATGAATAAATAAATACTATTTTTAAACAAACGGTCTTTTATTGTGTCTTTTATTGTCGCTTTTTGAAAGTATAGGTTCAGTGCGTTTTAATGAAATATGATTGAGACTTACATCGGCCGAAGAACAATTAATGACTACCACATACTACTTAACACAAGAAAACGTGAAAGCCTTTTTAATGGTATTATTTAAAAGAATTGTTTATATATTATCAGTAACTCTCAACTATATTTATTTGTTTATTTCAGTCAACCAGCTCCTACAGCTAGCTAAAGGACGGTAAGACTGTGGTGAAGCGCCCTTATGGCTGCTACACTTGCAATATGTATGCAATATCTGATATTATGTTGTGGGATCTAAGCGTTTTTCTTAGTTAAAAAATGAAAGTAATATACGCAGTTCCCTTAACAAATTAAATACTAATACTACTACACATTTAAATACTCATGCGTTCGCGTGACAGAGTAAATATTTTCTAAAACTTTAAATGACAAAGTACTAGCTATAATTAATTAGTTTTTATTATTTATTAAAAATAAATCATTGCATTTATTAAAAGAAAGAAAATATTCAAGAAATACATTTTTATCTCCCTTCAAATTCCTATGGGTATTCAAGTAAATTTTCACTATTAAAAGGACCACAGTTGCATAAATATCTTTAAAAATGTCCTATTGTTTAATTCAAGTTTTTATAATTTGATTCAATTGAATTGGGATGAAGCCCAAATTTAATGTCTCCTCAAATTAGTTTATTCCCAGTTGTTGGTAAAAAAAAATCGTTAAAAGTTATTTTTTTAATGTAATGTTAATTTTTTGTCGACTATGTTTAAAAATGTTATTTCTATGTATCCGAGTAAATCATTGCAATCAGAAGGATATCGCATAATATGAAATAAATTATATATATAATATAGGTTAGACTGTTAATTTCACCAGAGCGTCTCTAGACTAGAATGCTACTTTCACCAGGGAAATCTTTAACATTTGACCACTGCAGCTTGTAAAAACGCTTGCATTTATAGAGTTACGATATCAGTTAAACACGATTTTATTACATGAAAATTTAGTAATTTAAACAAATTCATAATATATTATTATTTGATTATTAATTAATAATGTATTATCATCGTAAATCGATATTTATAATTTGCAAAATTTCACTTCCATTGCAGCACCGGAAGTGGTTGAAAAGTTGGTAAGAAGCTTTAGAACAGGGGTTCCTAAACAGTGGTGCATGCACCCCATGTGGGGGTGCATGAGTAGGTTCCAGGGGGTGCATGAACCATTCGGAGAAAAAAAAGAAAAAGAGGAAGAAAAAAAAGAAGAAGGGGAAAAAAAGACAAACTGATAATCTGAAAATGTAAATCATAAGCAAGGCATGCCGCGTTAAAGGGCACCAATATGCAACTTTTTTTTATACTCGTTCGCGCATAGTTCTGCGCATGTCGAAAATTGACGGGAAAAACCTTTTTCGCAAAATGACCGGTTCGCTCTACATGTTCCTCGCAATTTCATGTTTTAAGTCACAGTTTTCTCAAAACAATTCAATTTTGTCATCGAATACGTCAGATCAGGGCCGTTTTAACGCATAGGCCCGTTGGGGCATTTACCCGGGGGCCAATGAGCATAGGGGACCCATGGGAAAATGTTTATTTATATATATTATGTAGATTTATTTTTATTCCTGCGGGCGGGGGGGCACTCTTTCTTTGTCCAGGGGCGCAACACTATTTCTTTGCCCGGGGCCAAAAATAGTGCAAAGACGGCTCTGCGTCAGATTTATGTCTTCCGTTGACCCTCTAACTGTTTTGAGAGGATGTAAACTTTGGGATTTTTTTCCCTTCACTTTTATTGCTCGGTATGCTGCAAAGGTCTTAAAAACGTTTATTGTAAGCCATTATTCGTCATTGAAACCTAAAATATTGAGTTAAGAATTCAGGTAAGGTCATTAAAAACATCAAGTTCGTCAGTGAAAAATTTGCTTGTGACTGGTACGACTTTCCGATGTCATCACCCCCCCCCCAAAAAAAAATCGTTAATAAATATTACAAAAGAGAGAGAGATGGAACACAAAAGCATCAGTGCTTCCTCTGTTGAAAAATCATTTGCAATGACAAAATGAAGTCTGTAGACTCCGAGAGCACTTGGAGAAAGTCCATCCATCCAATTCCAAGGACAGTGTTGATGTCTTCAAGCAGAAGAGAGCTCGCTTCTTGACCTCAGGTACCTTGCTCAAGCTTGGATTTTCTTTGTCACAGAAACCTGCATTGGAGGCATCATTCAAGGTTGCATATCTTTTTGCAAAGAACAAGAAGCCCCACACCATTGGAGAAATTTGGTGAAGCCTTGTGCTCTGGAGATGGTGGAATTGATGTATGGTCACCAGCAGAGGAAGCAGGTTGAGAAAGTTGCTTTGCCAAATGACACTATTCATTCCAGGATTAGTGACATGGCTGCAGACATTCTGGTTCAAGTCTTGTGAGAGATGAGAAGCAGTCCTTTTCCATTTAGCATGCAGCTGGATGAATCCACTGATGTAGCACAATGCAGTCAGATTCTTTTATTTCTGAGATATGTTCTCAGTGGATTGCTGAAGGAGGAATTTCTCTTTTGTAAGCCACTCCTAGCTACTACTACTACTACCAAAGCTGCTGATGTGCTGCAGCTAGTCAGGGCATTCTTCACTGAAAACCAGTTTGACTGGACCAAGAATTTCTTCAATTTGCACAGGTGGTGCTCCCTCCATGCTCGGTAATAAGTCAGGATTTTTTAGCACTTGTAAAGAAAGAAGTTCCAGATATTGTCACTACACACTTTATTCTTCATCGTCAGGCCCTGGCATGCAAAACTCTACCTCCAACCTTGAAGTCAGTTCTTTCTACTGCAGTCCAAGTTGTAAATTTTATCCGCTCACATGCCTTGAACCACTGCCTTTTCAAGTTGTTCTGTTAGGAGGTGATCTCTGAGCATGAAGTTCTGCTCTACCACACTGAGGTGCGCTGGTTGTCCAGGGGACGGATAGTTTCTCGGTTAGTAGAACTGAGTGTGGAGCTTCCCATTGTCTTGCTAGAAAAAAAGAGTGACCTTGCTGACAAGTTTGACTGTCCAAATTTCATTAATTACTTGGCATACCTGGCTGACATCTTCACCATCTTGAATGAGTTGAACACATCTCTACAAGGACCTGCTGTGACTGTAATGGATGCTACTGAGAGATTGCAAGCCTTCCTTAATAAAGTTCCACTATTCCAATGACGACTAGAAAAGGTCAACTTGACCAACTTTTCACTCTTGGATGAAGTTGTAATATCTAGTGTAGAAGGAAGCACTGAGGGCTCACTGCCTGTCAACATCAAAGGGGGAATTTCAGAGCACCTTTCAACATTGCAAAGGTCCTTTGATGGGTATTTCTGTCCAGAAATTGCTAGGAAAGACCTTTGGATTCGCAATCCTTTTCTCTGTGACTTGGACAACATTGATGACAGTGACTTTGCTAAAGATGACCTGATTGATTTGAGAACCAGAGAAGTACTGACGAGTGCCTTCATTTGCAATACCTTGATTAAATTTTGGTGCGCCCAGCTAGATTCCTACCCACAACTAGCCAAAAGGGCAGTACTGACTCTCCTTCCATTTGTCACAACCTATATCTGTGAAGCAGGATTCTCCACAACTTTGACGATTAAAACCAAAGAATGGAATAAGTTGAATGCAGATGATGACATGAGAGTTGCTTTGTCCAAAACAGTCCCCAGATTTAAATTGCTGAAATAAGAAGCAGCAGATCTCTCACTAAATTCCCTGTTGCTTATGGTGAAAACTGTTGTGTTCCTAAAATAAACTTAGTTTATTATGCATTTGCTGCAAGTTTCACGAGGGGGTGCATGACATTTTTTGGGCATCTGAAAGGGTGCATGGACACCAAAAGGTTAGGAACCACTGATTTAGAATCTTGACGGTAGAGTAAGGCAAATAATAGCGCTAGCATTCATTGATTTCCGTTATCTTAAAAAAATATTTTCTAAGTAGGTGTCTTCAAAGGGGCTGCACTCTTCATGCATAAAATTTTCAATATTGTAGAACGAAACAGAAACACAATCAGAATTTTTTTCAGTTCGTAACGCCTAATTTTTTCCTCAGACTTTGCGGGCATCTAAAAATAATGAATCACTTAACACTTATGTTAAACATTTGAATACTCGTCCCTTTAAACATAATCTCTATTAGCTTTAACCTGGAAAAGCAGAGCTTGCCGAGCGTACTGAAATAGCATGGATACATCACTGTCATTATCATTGTTGTGTATACAGATTGCTAATTTTGTGGCTTATAGTAAAAGCTTTTTTTTATCTCTAACATAAAAAATAGTACAGAGACATTGTTTACAAAGACTGATGCAATATGAATAAATTTTAAAAAATAATATGTCAACAAGAATGGTTTTATAAGTGAAAACAAAAGACTTCAAAAACCAATGAAGGTATCGGCAAGTAGCCTCCTTCTTCGGCGAACAAACAAAATAATATAAAACTAAAACACTTAGATCTTTTGCAAATTTCCAGATTAGTCACTTTGTCAGGTTTTCCCATATCTTGCTGTTTTTCTTTTCTTTTTTATTTTATACTAAATATTTGACTCCAGTCAGGTAGATTAACAACAGACATGTTCTCGATATGTAAGTTTTAAACGAAGTTTTATGGCTTGACCAATTCATTCAAGCAAGTAAGCAAGAATGTCCTGCCTATCTTTCTAAACAAAGTGGATTAACCCCATGACTGCCTTCTATTGTATAGTTTGTCCATGCCCACCACGGATAATATTCAATGGTGCAATCTCTGGGGCCTTACCAGTCAGCAGTGTAGTGTCAGAAGGCGGTGTACTTGTACCAACTCTCTCTACTACAGTTTCATTCTCAAAGCTTCATGAGCTGGCCTTCGGGGACCACCAAGACAGAGTTTACACCGATATCAGATCTGATGGTTCAGTTTCGCCATCTCCGTGCAAAGAACAAGTTTTAAATGTTAATTCTTGAACTACTGTCTGCTCGCGTTACCACCGTAATATCACATACCGAAGCAGGATTGCAGCCGTTATTCACCAAATTCACGCGCGTAGAGAATTTGGACTGACCATTGGACAATAGAACACAAATGTTCTTGTGCAAGAAACACATGCTCTTACAAATGTTACAATTGAGACTTTAGAGACGTATATGATAGTAGGTGCGACTTTCAGGTACCTTGGGACCAATATCACTTGCTAACACTTCAGCGATGAATAACCGAACCTAACATTGCAAAGCGACAGTAAATATGGCTAAACTAAATAAATCTTACTAGAAACGACCCGCGGGGTAGCATACGCCGCAGATTTGCTCATAGATAGTGCAAAGAAATGTAGAAAGGACACAAACAGCAGCGCGGAGAAAGGAAAACAACACGAGTGAACGTCCGGGGGGGGGGAATCACCGACGCATTGTTGGTGTCGAGATATGCGCACTGCGGTTGATGTTTCCCGCCCCTCCCACTCCCGCCCCACCCTTTACTACCATCGCTTGTCAACCATAAACTGTGATTGGTCGACCCCAGCGAGGGTAATTCGTCATGCTTATTTGCACACTATTCGTGCCTGTTCTAGTAAATATATATATTATATAAAACTATATAATTTGCAATTGTCACGCAAGTCAGTCAGTCTGTCCTGGCGCTACTAATTTTAGAAAGCAGGGAAAACCAAATTACTGCACCAATGCATCAAAAGGTGTGCAAATTAAAGATACGCTGTAAAACATATTATATGACGTCATTGATTTAGTTCACATAGTAATTTTGGAAAAGGGAACAATGCAATAAAAAAAAACTGTAAAAAAACAAGTTTTTCACTATAAATCCTCTATGTAACTAAAAGAATGTTCATTATAATTAGGGGTCTACCGATATATCGGCTGGCCGATATATCGGTACCGATATCTGGATATCGGCAATATCGGTATCGGTAGCCTGTAAAGGTCCCGATATTGACGTCACCGATATTTCATAATAAGTGACATTTTGTCCCCAAAAAAAAACGGAAACAAAAAAACTATCATTTAGGTTTACAATATCTCGACAAATTAATATATCGACCCCGATACCAGTATTGAAATAGTCAAAAGAGTCCTAGTATTAATATGTGCAGCCACGATACAGTGTGCCATGTGCTTTGATATTGTTTAGGTATCGGCCGATTTTCGTATACTCAGAAATACTGTTTAAATAGTGCCGATGCCAAGTATACCGTAATTGCTCTAATAAATGGATAACATGTAAACATTATGTTCACGTAATTGCTCTAATAGCAAAGATGCACGCAGAATCGCAGATGTCTAAAACATTTCGTTTCGTATGGAATAACAAAATGTACCGTGTGAAGACGTGTTGTCATTGGCAACCATTCAAGCTTCAGCCTCATTTTCACTATATTACTATTGTACTTTGTTCTCATTGTTTCATTCATAAAAGGTGGCCGTGTGCAAAAGCCATTAAACTATTGGTTAGAATTAATAATTATGAGTCAAGGTTGAAGTTTCAAAAGGAGTACCTAATATGCTTGTACATTTTTATAAAGGACGGTTCGTTTTGTTATGAGTCCTATGTAGGTCATGAACTGGAACTTGTAAACACATCGGAAACTTCGTTTCGGGAAAAAAAATCGGTATTTCGGCAAAACTGGATATCGGTAGACCCCTTAATTATAAAATATAAATAATTACGAGTGATAAATTTAAGAATGGCGTCATCAAATATGACCGCTGTTATTTTTGTCCTAACAAATACTCATATCGGCATTCATATCGGAGAAAAAATATCGGTAATATCGGCAAAAATACTTATCGGTAGACCCCTAATATAAAATATAAATAATTAGGAGTGATGAATTTAAGAATGATCGATGTCATCAAATAAGACCGCTGGTTTTTGTCCTAACAAATATTCATATCGGAAAAAAAAATATCGGTAATATCGGCGAAAATGCCTATCGGTAGTCCCCTAATATTAAAGATAAATAATTACGAGTGATAGATTTAAGAATGACGTCATCAAATATGACCGCTGGTTTTTGTCCTAACAAATACCCTATCGGCACTCATATCGGAAAAAAATATCGGTAATATCGGCAAAAATGCGTATCGGTAGTCCCCTAATATTAAAGATAAATAATTACGAGTGATAAATTTAAGAATGACGTCATCAAATATGACCGCTGGTTTTTGTCCTAACAAATACTCATATCGGCACTCATATCGGCAAAAAAAATATCGGTAATATCGGTATCGGCAATATCGGCAAAAAGGCATATCGGTAGACCCCTAATTATAATACGCAGCGCCAGACCATCCAGAAATACAAAATTGCAGTTGTGTCGTAAAACATGTTAAATATAATGCGCACCGATCAGGAATATGTTTATAAAAAGAGTTGTCAATAAAATACGCACCTTATTGCGCGACAGAAAGGTTGTTCAATATAATACGCACCGCGACGCTCTATCTCAAAAAATAGCATGATACATAGGAATAAATAAAATAATCTAAAAAATCAATAATTTAATTACGGTACATGCGATCGATCTGAAATTTTGATACTTTTTTTTTATTATCGGTACGAAACTGCCTGCAAAATTTCAGCTCGCTAGCTTACGAGCAAGTGGGTTAAAAATCGCTCAAAAGTTTTGGCGACAAGGGCGGGCGGTCGGTCGGTCGGGCGGCCGCAGACACCCCGAGTTAATATAAAGGATTTAAAAAGAGAATTTGATGATTGTTAATTATAAAATAAAATTAAAAAAACGGGGTGCCCTAGGCGCCCTGCAACCCCTATTATAAAATACTTTGTGTACATTTCAGAAAGTTTAATATTTCGTATTTATCAAACAAGGACAAGTTAGTTGGGCTTTTGAAAAAGCTCGGCGCCGTAGGCGCCCTAAAAAAAGTGCATTTTTTAATCAAATAAAAAGATTTCAGTTGAAAACTTCCGTCATTTTTGACGGGTGTACGCTAGTATATATTATATATTTACTCTCAATTATCACTGCCGCCTAACGCTAAGGGAAATCACTCTGCTTTTTTTAAATGTTGCGTTGTAGGCAGTGCTGATTGACTCAAATAGTTATTTTTTGGTGCAGTAATTTGGTGCGCTGCTTTCTAAAATTAGTTTTAAAAATCGTGTGGTGATTAGCACTGTAAAAATTATTATATAAATGCTTTGTTTAATTTTCAGGAATATTTCGTGTTTATCATACAAGGATAAGTTACTTGGGCTTTTGACCCCCACCCCCCCAAAAAAAAGTGGGCGCCTTAGGCGCCCTACAACCTCAAGTTAAAATTACTTTGTGTACATTTAAGGTAGTTTAATATTACGTAGCTATCATACAAGGACAAGTTTGTTGGGCTTTTGAAAAAAGTGGGCGCCGTAGGCGCCTTAAATAAAAAGGGCGCCGCAGTAAAACCTATATTATATACATACTTTGTTAACATTTTAGGAATATTTCGTATTTATCATACAAGGATAAGTTACTTGGGCTTTTAAAATAAAAAATAAAATTTAAAAAAAAACTATTATAAAATACTTTGTGTACATTTAAGAAATTTTAATATTACGTATTTATCATACAAGGACAAGTTAGTTGGGCTTTTGAAAAAGGTGGGCGCCTACGGCGCCCATAAAAAAGGGGGCGCCACGGCGCCGCAGCACAAACTAGCCAAGAAAGCTCGACGTATAGCAGAAAAGACTTGGTTGAAGTCGAGACTTGTCGTCAATAAGCAAATTTATTCCGCTGCCAAGCGATGTGTTATTAATATTGTACATCAAGCAAAAACATCATATTTTAATAATAAAATAATCACAAGTAGTACTAGTAGGCAGCTATTTAAGGTATGCAATAACCTCAGAGGGAGTGGTAACGCTATGGTCCTTCCCTCTGTGTATCCCCTGCATCAGCAACCAGATATATTTTGTAACTTTTTTATCAACAAAATTGCTAAAATTCGTGATGAACTTGACAGAACGTTGTTGCCACCACATGATGTATCTCCTTCTTTTGCTGTGAGGTCAGGCTTTGACATGTTTCAGTCTGTTACGGAAAATGAGGTCAAACGTATTATTCTAAAATCTAAGCCAACGTCTTGCCCTCTTGATCCCATCCCCACTCCACTATTGGTTGAGTCATTAGATCTCTTACTCCCAACAGTAACTAATATAGTTAATGAAAGTCTAAAATCTGGCACCTTTCCTTCATTATGTAAATCTGCTATTATAAAACCCTTGCTGAAAAAAAAGGGTTAGACCAAAACAATTTAAACAACTATCGACCTGTTTCTAATATTTCATTTTTGTCGAAAGTCATTGAAAAACTAGTCTTAAAACAACTTTTTTCTTATCTAAATGACCACACTCTTCTAAGTCCTAATCAGTCGGCCTACAGACCTTCTCACAGCACAGAGACCACTCTGTTGAAGGTAACAAATGACCTCCTGCTCGCACTGGACAGTGGGAAAATTTCTATATTGGTCCTCTTAGATCTTAGTGCAGCCTTTGACACTGTCGACCATCAAATACTGCTGAAAACCCTGCAAAATTATTTTGGAATTTCTGGCTCAGTTCTGGCTTGGTTTCAATCATACTTATCTGACAGTTCACAGGTAGTATCAGTAGATGGCTGTATCTCTCACAAAGCTGACTTGCTTTATGGTGTGCCGCAGGGCTCTGTTTTGGGTCCGGTACTTTTTGTACTGTATACAAGACCGCTACTTCTACTGCTTGAAAAGCATTCAGTTAAAAGCCAATCATTTGCAGATGATACTCAACTATATACTCACACTGATCCCTCTAATATGGACTCCGGTGTCCAATTGTTGCAGGAGTGCATTGGTGAAGTGAAGTCTTGGATGACGTTAAGCAAACTCAAGCTGAATGATGACAAGACTGAAGCACTTCTATTTTGCAACAATAAATCACGCAGTACTTTGTCTCTTCCGAAGTCAATTCACGTAGCCAGTTCGGATATTCTGTTCACAACATCGACTAGGAATCTTGGCTACATTATTTCTGACAACATGTCTATTAACAACTTCATCAATCACATCTGTCGCTCTGCCTACACTGCCATTCGTCAGATCAGCTCAATCCGTCATTACTTAACAGTTAGTGCCACAAAAACACTAGTCTGTGCTCTTGTACTGGCTCGTATGGATTACTGCAATTCTCTTTTGTCTGGTGTGCCAAAACAATGCATTGAAAGAATACAGAAAGTTCAAAATTCAGCTGCCAGACTGGTGCTCAAGGCAAAAAAACATGACCATGTTACTCCACTTCTTCGCTCACTTCATTGTCTGCCTATACAAGCCCGTATTGATTACAAACTGGCCGTTCTCTGTCACAATTTCTTTTCGGACTCATGCCCATCGTATCTTACTGAACTTTTGTCGGTCTACTCACCCACTCGCAAGCTAAGATCTTCTGCAGACACACGCGTTCTCTCTGTTCCTACGACACGCACCAAAACGTTTGGTGAAAGGTCATTCTCTTTTTGTGCAGCCAAACAATGGAATTCTCTACCATTACACATACGTAGTATTCAAACAACCAAGTCTTTCAAGACTGCACTTAAGACACATCTTTTTACAACTTATTTTTAAAATTGATGAAACAACATTTCTTGTAAATGATTAACGTAGCTTATGTATAATGTATTGTAATTTTTTGTGTTTGTTGTGATATGAAAGTTAATTTAATACTTATAAGTATGTTATTTCTTTCATGTAAAGCGCTGTGAGCCCAGTTCCTTACTGGGATACAGCGCTATATAAATAATCAATTTATTATTATTATTATTATTATATATAATCATATATTATATATTTACGCTCAATTATGTAGCCTAACGCTGAGGGACATCACTCTGCTTTTTTTTAAAAATTGGATAATCATTTTGGTTTCCAGATTAACATTAAACACCCTCCACACTATTATTAATAATTAAACAATTTCATGCGGACGTTCTATAAGAGGTATTTTTGGTGCAGTAATTTGGTGCGCTGCTTTCTAAAATTACTTTAAAAATCGTGTGGTGATTAGCACTGTAAAAAATATTATATACATACTTTGTGTACATTTCAGGAATATTTCGTATTTATCATATAAAGATATGCTACTTGGGTTTTTGCAAAATAAAAAAATAAAAACTATATTATAAAATACTTTGTGTACATTTAAGAACGTTTAATATTACGTATTTATCATACAAGGACAAGTTAGTTGGGCTTTTGAAAAAGGTGGGCGCCGTAGGCGCCTTTGAAAAAGGGGGCGCCGCAGCACAAACTAGTAAAACTATATAATTTGCAATTGCCACGCAAGTCAGTCTGTCCTGGCGCTATGCGAGGTAACTCTCGATAAAAAAATATAAAAATGTTGGTTTCGAGATTAAGAAAATGTGTTTCTCGCCATAAAATATTGTGACGTGACGTCATTATTCGAGCTTTTATTAATGTGTGAAGGGAACGAAGTAAAAAGAGCAATGTTTTATTTGATGTGATTTTATATTATTATTATTTTTTTGTATTAAATGTCCGTTTTTGTGTATGTGTCCATGTCAATATTACGTACGCAATTATAAATTTAATTTTCTATATTAATATATAACATTCGTTTTTCGGTGTATGAAATTTACAATCTGTTGTCGTTCGGTTGTCAAGTTTCGATGCGTTTTGAACTACAAAGCCATTATTTATTACTGCAATTGAAATGTGTCAACTTATGCTTCAGTTTAGCTTTGTTTTTCTTTTATACACTTTGAGATTGCATATTTGTATGTTTAAAAACAAAATCGGACTCCTCCCCACAATAGTTTTTTGTATTGTTATTTACATGTAATATTTCATTGTGTCTTAGACTAATTTTGAATAAAAAATATTTGCTTTTAATATAGAACTGGAAGGGATGCTGAGTTGACAATAATGAAAACGTTTATTTGAATTCCTAAAACGTGTATATTAAAGTTGATACCTTAATATTTTCTTTTATCCAGTGCTTAACTTTACTTCAAAGGTTTCATGCAAAATAAATAGTTCGTTGTGATTCATTTTTGTAAATAGTTATAATTTTTTATTTACATGTTTTTGATAATGTAAAGGTAATAAAGTATGGACCAATGGGCGCATAAACTGACAAGTCATAATAGATCTTGAAAAGGTGCTGACTTGACAACAATAAAAACGTTTATGTAAATTACTAAACACGTGGATATTAAATTGTAAATATGATTAACAGTTGATGAGTTAATCTTTTCTGTTATCCCGTGACAAACTTTGCTTACTACGTTTCATGCAAAATAAATAGTTATTAACATGTGTAACATTACAGTTTATTTTTTTTACATGTTTTGAAAATGTTATGGTAATAATGTATGGACAAATGGGCGAATAAACTGACAAGTCATAATCATCGATGAAGCTTAAACGGCTTCAAATCACGGATATGCGTGATGTGGATCACATTACAGTCACATAATTTATTTTTAACGCACTGTGCTATATTGTTTCTGCACTCTTAATTGGTGCGCACTATTCAATGCCGCAAGTTAATGTCCGGCTGACTCCTCAGCAATATTTGTTATTACGTGGAACTTCAAACTTCTTTGCCGCAGTATCACTTTATGCTGTGTGTAATTCACTATGCATTTACTATTATCATGATTATATCATTATTATTCATGCAAACTTACATAACGCGAAGCCTAAGCTTGGAGCTTTTCTCATAACACATATATTCGTATATATAATCAAAATATATACTCTGCTATGTCCGTTCGTAACGCTAGATTTTAGAAAGCCCACCGCTTAAAAAAAATAACCTCGAAACGTATATTACAAAAAAAAGAAAAGAAAAAACACCCCAAAAAAAAACTCACTATTTTCAAACGTCCGCATAAAATTGTTCAATATGGAAAAGATATTTAATTTTTCTCTCTTGGTCTCTACATTTTCTGATTATTTACTATGCGGCTTTCAGGCAGAAAGGACAATTACAAAAACTGAAATATATCCAGTTTGAAAATTCCCGTCATTTTTGACGGGTGATACCCTAGTATATATATATATATATATATATATATATATATATATATATATATATATATATATATATATATTATATATATATATATATATATATATATATATATATATATATATATATATATATATATATATATATATATATATATTATATATATATATATATATATATATAAGGGCTGCGGAAATTAATGATTAATGTCTAGATTAATCTTTAAATAAAATTTTACGATTAAACTATTTTTAACGATTAATCGACCTATCACTTATAAATTATGTACTCGAAGTCAAAAAAGTAAAATATTTCAGCCGATAAATATAAACTAATCTCCGGACGATTACTTGAACATTTTGGTTTTAAACTATTGACTGACGTGAATGTTCAAAATGTTGATAAAGTTTATTGTGTCCATTGAGAGAGATCGTTTGCCTACAATGCAATGCTCCCTCTAATTCTCAGCTTCGTGTGTCCATGTGCAAAGTTTAAAAAAAAACAACTCGTGTGCAAATTTGCACAACATCCATTTCTTTTGCAATATTTTTACTAAATTTGCTGCGCGGTGATTCTAAACTCCTGCGTGGCGTCGGTCAAATATCTGCGCAGCCACACTGCTTAAAGGGAACATTGCTACCATGGTTCTAACACTTCGCTTACATATCACCTGCAAACCAAACATCCACTACAGTATCAGAAACTTCAGCTGAGACCATCTAAGGCTATGTGAACGAAAGTTCCACTTAACTTTTTATATTGTCAATAAGACACGCTCATCACTTGAACCAAATGATGGACATACACTTGTCTGTTTGCGTTGTTGGTTAAAATATGTCATAAAAGAAGACATCCAGCGTTATATAGATTTTCGACAAGTACGTTTAATAAATGTTACTTATGACACCATACATTTCAATTTTTGGCTTTAATTGTAATAGAAATTAACGATTAATTAATCGTTAATTTTTCAAAAGTTAACTATTAAATTTAAATTAATCGTTAACAACCCTAATATATATATATATATATTGACTACAACTGAAATATCCTATTCCGGAATCGTACTACTAAAACATAATTAAACAGGTGCGATCTCTACAATTCTTTGGTGCAGGACAAACTTTCCAACAAGAATGTTTTCGAAAGAGCCAAAATACGGACACATTTCTCCTCTCATTTAAATACGCGTGTTCGTTAATTAAATCGCTTAATGCGAATTGAGGAAGCGATGATTTAATGGCTTTTGACAGATTGAGGGTAAACTTTGAAAAGAAAATGAAAAAAGGAGAGCACATAAATTTTAAAGAAAGTCAAATCCTTGCTGAAAGCCATCCATCATTATGACTATGTGGGGAAACATGACCTTTGCCGAACCTAATGGGTATTGTCGCCATCTTGTTTTGTTATTATTTTTTTTTAAACCACAATGTATAAAACTGAGGAATACATTCTATACAGCCAGACTGAGTTTATTGAAGCTTCACAAATGTCAAGTTAATAGCTTGTTCTAATATATCACCTCCAAAAGAACCAAACAGCGAATACATCTTAAATACTATTGTCCGCCTTGGGGGCTTCCTTTGTTTTACTTCACTTTTTGTTCAATTACCTGGTCATATTTCATTTTAATTGGGTTCCGAAATCTAGGGTTCGTAAGCTGGAGAGATCTGGGCTAATATTAATTAGAGCTACAGTTTGTCATTATTTGAGTACTAATTGATCGTAAAATACAATAAAGCCTGGAAACTTTTTGTCCATTTCGAGTTGACGCCCATACCTGGCCCCACGACGCAGGCTATAACCAAATCATTTTAAACGTTCGCTCGTTAAATTAAAAATTCAGTCTCAAAATTAGGGCTGCTAACGATTAATTTAAATTTAATAGTTAACTTTTGAAAAGTTAACGATTAATTAATCGTTAATTTCGATTAAAGCCAAAAATTAAAATTTATGATGTCATAAGTAACACTTATTAAACTTTCTTGTTGCAAATCTAAATAACACTGGAATGTCTCCTTTATATGTCATCTTTTAACCAACTACGCAAAAAGACAAGTGTGTTGACATTAATTATTTCAAGTGATGAGTGGGTCTAATTGAGATTATAACCAGCCGAGCTGAACAATCATTCACATGGAGCTGAGGTAACTGGTATGTGAACAATCATTCACATGGAGCAGTGGTAACTGGTATGTGAACAATCATTCACATGGAGCTGAGGTAACTGGTATGACCAAAAACGGTCTTGGCAAGGAATGACATTATCGGATGTCGGTGTTCATTAATTTTTCACCCTCGTAGAGGGTTAATGGATTCAGGAACTTTCATCTCCATTTTGTAACGCAGTAAATTATCAGAAGAGCGAAGTCTTAGAACCATGGTAGTCAAACTTTATCAACATTTTGAACATTCCCGTCATTCAATAGTTTAAAACCCAAATGTTCGTGTAATCGTCAGGAAATTTATTATTTATCGGCCACTATTTATTATTATTTCTTTTACTGATTGACTTCTACTAATGTGTAAGTGATGGGTCGATTAATCGTTAAATAATAATTAAATCGTTAAAAAAATTAACGATTAATCGAGAAATTGATCCTTAATTTCCGCAGCCCTACTCAAAATACGATGTTGATGTACAATACTTAGACTCTTACACAATCCGTAGCCGGAAGACCTACTTACGGATTACTCAATCCCCACCACCGGCCACAAACAGGCCTATTTTACCACGTTTTTAAATCCCTTATATTAACTTCGCGGCCGTCTCTGTCGTCATCTCATCATCTCATGGGCGGGCGGGCGGAAAAACAAAAGTCGAAAATGACCCACTTTTTGTGATCCGATCGAGCTGAAATTTGGCACACGGACCCGTCTAACCTAACAATGCATTGTATCAAAATTTCAGATCGATCGAACGTACCGTAATTAAATTAATGCATTTTTAGTTTATCCTTATATGAGGTATGTAATTCAAATTCACTGTTTGTTATTGTTTTTTTCCCACGTGAAAGTTTGAGTTGACGCGTTGAGGCGACCCGTCGAAGCAGCGAGGTACTTTCGTTTACATTTTACGTGTCACGCTGAGCTCGGTCAAGCGAATCGGCGACCAGACTTTTCCCCCTCTCTCTCCAGGGTTTTGCAGCAAAGTTGAGTTAGACAGATTCAGTCTGTAAATGTTTGTAGTGTTTGAAAATAATCAATACTGTTAGTTATGTCTCATATATAAGGGATTTATAGTCAAAAACTTTGTTTTTACGGGTTTGTTTTATTATTAACTCGCTTTCGTTGGGCATTGTTTGTTTGTTTGTCCAAGATTTTTTCAAATCTGCCAACGTAAAATTGAACCACTTCTTATGGTCCTAGAGATCTGAAAATTTTACCACAGATAGATCTTGGATGACAATAGATTGTGTCAAAATTTCAGATCGATCAAATGTACCGTTATTAAATTATTGAACTTTTAAGTTTATCTATAGTCTATATAAAAGCATCTGTACCGTCGGCTTTTGTTGACATCTGTGAGTTCGCCCCGTGACCACATCACAATGTTTTTAAAACGTTGGGCGGGCGCTTGTGAGGTGTGTGGTAAAATAAATAGAGGTAAAAAAATATTTTTTTTAAAAACCAGGTTGTTATAGGTGGACTAAAAAGAATAAAATAAATACAAGTAAAAAAAAGATTTTTAAAAACCACGTTTTTATAAGCAGACTAAAAAGAAGAAAATAATTTAAAACTTATTAGTTCAAGTACTTCGATTTAATATTACTAAAAACGTGGGGTGGGTGTTTGGTATAAAAATTTAAAGATTTCTAATTTAGAAGGCAAAAGAGAGATCTATAAGTGAGAGAATGAGTGAACCGCATATTTTAAACCTCATAAGCGCCCGCCGCACGTTTCTAGCCACATGTAGAAGAAGTGCTTGCACTAATAAGTTTTAAATTATTTTCTTCTTTTTAATCCGCTTATAAAAACGTGGTTTTTAAAAATCTTTTTTTTACTTCTATTTATTGTTTTCTTTATTATTACTGTTCTTCAGATGGGCCAACCCTTCCTATCTTGCTTAATAAATATCACACACGATCATATCCTGGCGCAAATTTAAAGCTTTCAAGTGCGAGGAATTAATTAACAATTAAATAACTTCCCTATCTGCACTTGTTGACTTAACTCCAAGACATCCGACGATTAAAACGATAGATAAGGCATTCGCTATTGAGGCTTGCCTAGAAGACAACAGCGGTGGCTAAATGAATGTCTAGCAAACTTGTATCAAGTTGTGGATAGCAAAAATGAGTCTTAGAAATAATTTTTTTTTAATCAGTTGACTTTCTGACTCAACTAATTTACGTCCTTCTCTCCCCTTCTACACGCTGGAGTTGCTATCTTCCTATGTTTTCACACCCCAAATTATCTCCCTTCTTTGTGCTATTACATCCCTTTTTTCCGTAAGATAACACACAATACATAAGTGCTGTAATAATCAGTTCAAATGCGTTGAAGTTTCTAAAGTGCTTCCGGCAATTTTTCATTATGTGGCATATGTCATGCAACATGCATAAATGTTATTTTATCATTTCAAAAATAAAAATACCCATTGCTATTTAATTATCGCACTTGCTTTCCACTTCAACCTGGTTCGCTAATTCCCGTACAGTTTTAACGTGATGAATATTTTCTAATATGAATTCATACATTTATTTTTTGTTTCAGTCGTTCAATTAGCAACACATTTTTTTTAAAAATGTAACCGAGAGAATTTTAGAAGCACTCGATGTGCATTATTTTATTATTTTTTTCCCCTTTTAGTTTGCGACTTGTGCATTCAGTTGTATGAACAACGAACTAATGGAGTTTACTTCATCGTATACCGGCTATGACAGGGATTTGGCTTCAAGATGCAAAACATGTGAATGTGTCCCCACTTTGAAAACTACATCACGTCACCATAGTTTAGGCCAAGGACGGACAAACTGCGGTACCTCTACGTTGTGTTTCTGAACGGCCCGCGGCAGCTTGCAGCAAATTCTAAATTTTAAAAAAAAACTACCATTATGTAAATAAGTTTGCATGTTTTATGCTTGAATTAAAGCTGCATTTTTTTAAGGAGCGGCTCTTTGACGTTTCATGCGCCACATATGCGGTCTTCGCCACCCTGACAAAATTTCCCACCGCTTTTTTTGTTCATTCGTTTCTATCCGTGTCAGCGTCCTTAAAATAAATGTATATCTTCAAAACGAATAAGTTCATAAATTTTTTATGTTGCTTGTTTGTTTTTTCTCAAGACGAAATCCAACTTTTTGTTTATATCTTTTTATTTTATCTCCCCTTGAGTATGTTCTCGAAATTCGAACAAATTATTTTACAGTCCTTCCACTGTAGCTGCACTGTAAATTGGTCGGAATCTTCGTCCAGCAAAGGAAAACCCAGGAGTTTCTCTGTCCTTTGTTCTCATCGGTTCACTGCCCGCTTATTCATATTTATTAATTTATTTTTTTAACAACGTTTGCTTTTTGTCCTTAAGAAGGGACAATGTGCTAATAAATGTATTCCCGCTCCGCTATGAGTCCTTGAATTTATCTTCTTTGACGACTTTAATTAATTTATTTATTTTTAAATTTTTAAAAAAAAATTTTTTTTATTAAAGACCTTTTCAACAAAGGGATCACAGAACGTTCTACAGCTTTGGGCAGATTTGAACAGCTTCGCCGCGAGATGTCCTCTTATACTGCCATGCTTCATAGGATTTGGCTGAAATTATGTTAACTTAAATTCAGTGTCATCCACTTCCCTAACAGCACAACCACCTTCTTGTTAGCCTTATTTCTTTTAAACAATTACATAAATGTTTGTTTGTTTATTTGCTTGTTTGTTTTCTTGTTTTAGTTGTTGTTTTTTAAATATCTTTAATAAAGTCTGTTTGAAGTTCAAAATGGTGAGGCAACTTAGTAAGTGTGGAACAATTTTCCACGCTTGAATTTTTTGTCATTCTTTGAAAAGTATTAATGTTAATCTTGAATATGCCTACAAATCACACTTGTGTATTCCTAAGGAATTCTGTTAATTGTATAAATGACTAGCAGACCCGTTGTGGTTTGCAACGATCTCAGTAAATAGGAATACATATAGTTAAAAAAGTAATTACATTAAGGGTCAACAGGCACATCAGTTTAATATATGAATTTCGAGAATCTGTTCATTTCAATGAATTTCATAACAAACATATAAATATATTTATCTATGTTGCTCAATATCTAGTAAAAATTAATGGGGAATACAATATTAAAAGCTTAGTAAAAAAACACATTTAAGGCCCCCAGCCCCGAGGAAATCGACATTAGGAGTTCAGTGCCCTATAGTAATTTAAAATAGGCTCTTAAGTTTTTATATACCGAGTTTGGTCAAAATCCAGTTATTTTCACATTATCTAACACTTAGACGAATTTTGATATAGCTAATATAAGGAAAAAATACATTAATGGGCCCCCGGCCCATTCGGTTCAAGATGTACATTTTGAAAACCTGTTCATTTAAATTCAGTTTCATCATTGATATATTTCTCAAGTTCGTAAAAAATTGAGTGGGAGATAATATCTTAGAGTATACCAAAAAAATACATTTGGGGCCTCCGGCCCATTCGATTTAAGATGTAAATATCAAAATGCTGTTCATTTTAATTCAGTTTAATCATGGATATTTTTCTCAAGATCGTTAAAAGTAGAATGCCAAATGATATCTCAAACATATAAGAAAAAAATACATTTTGGGCCCCCGGCCCTGAACAATTGGACATTAGAAGTGCAGTGCCCTTTGTTATTTTAATATGGGCTACCAAGTTTTATATACAAAGTTTGGTTAAGATCCATTCATTTACTCAGTAGCTAACGCATTAACTAATTTGTATATAGCTCATATAAGCAAAAAATGACATTAAGGGCCCCAGGGCCCATTTAGTGAAAGATTTCAAGTTCAAAACACCTGTTTATTTCAATCAATTTCATAGTGGATATATTTATCTATATTGCTCAAGATATTTAATAATTGAAGGGGGAATATAATCTTAAGAATTTATGAAAAAAAGACATTTATTGCCCCCATCCCCGAAGAAATGGAAATTAGGTAATTTGTGCCCTTTAGTATTTCAATATTGGCTACCAAGTTGTTATATACAAAGTTTGGTTAAGATCCATCAATTTACCTAATAGAAAACGCTTAAACTAATTTTTATATAGCTCATATAAGAAAAAAAATCATATTATGGGTCCCCGGCGCACCATGAGAATTAAATTTGCAGCCAGTGACCATCCTAGGAGCGTACTAACTAGTATCCAAAAGTTTCATGTCGTTCGGATGAATGGTTTAGTCAGCTATAAAGGACATAGATACAAACATACTTTGATATTATATATATATATATATATATATATATATATATATACTAGTGTATTACCCGTCGAAAATAACGGAAATTTTCAAAACTGATATATTTCAGTTTTTGTAATTGTCCCTTTTGCCTGAAAGCAACATAGTTAATAATCAGAAAATGTAGAGACCAAGAGAGAAAAATTAAAGCTATTTTCCATATTGGACAATTTTTATGCGGACGTTTGAAAATAGCAGGTTTTTTTTCTTTTTTTTCCACTATTTTTTTCAGCACTATTTTTTTTTAGCGGTGCACTTTCTAAAATCTAGCGTTACGAACGGACATAGCAGAGTAATATATTTTGATTATATATACGAATATATGTGCTATGAGAAAACCTCTGCTCTTAAGCTTCGCGTTATATAAGTTTGCATGAATAATAGTGATATAATCAGGATAATAGTAAATGCATAGTGAATTACACACAGCATAAGGTGATACTACAGCAAAGAAGTTTGATGTTCGAAGTATTAACAAATATTGCTGAGGAGTCAGCCGGGCGTTAACTTGCGGCATTGAATAGTGCGCACCAATTATGAATGCACCAATAATACAGCACAGTGCCTGAAAAATAAATTATGTGACTGTAATGTGATCCACATCAAGCACATCTGTGATTTGAAGCAGTTTAAGCTTCATTGATGATTATGACATGTCAGTTTATTCGCCCACTTGTCCATTCATTATTACCACAACATTACCAAAACATGTAAAAAATAAAATGTAATTTTTACACATGTTAATTACAAAGAACTATTCATTTTGCATGAAACGTAGTAAGTAAAGTTTGTCACAGGATAACAGAAAAGATTAAATTATCAACTGTTAATCATATTTACAATTTAATATAAACGTGTTAGTAATTCACATAAACGTTTTTATTATTGTCAAGTCAGCACCTTTTCAAGATCTATTATGACTTGTCAGTTTATGTGCCCATTGGTCCATACATTATTACCTTTACATTATCAAAAACATGTAAATAAAAAATTGTAACTATTTACAAATATGAATAACAATGAACTATTTATTTTGCATGAAACCTTTGAAGTAAAGTTAATCACTGGATAAAAGAAAATATTACATTATCTTCAGGTAATCGTATATAAAATTTAATATGCACGTTTTAGGAATTCTAATAAACGTTTTAATTATTGTCAAGTCAGCACCCTTTCCAGTTCTATATTAAAAGCAACGATTTGTCATTCCAAATTAGTCTCATTAAGACGCATTAAAATATTACATGTAAATTACAATAAAAAAACTATGGTGGGGAGGAGTCCGATTTTTAAATATGTTATTTTTTTAAACATACAAATATGCAATCTCGAAGCGTTTAAAAGAAAAACAAACGCTAAACTGAAGCATAAGTTGGCAAATTTCATTTGCAGTAATAAATAATGGCTCTGCAGTTCAAAACGCATCGAAACTTGACAACCAAACGACAACCGATTGTAAATTTCATGAACAGAAAAACGAATGTTATATATTAATATAGAATATTAAATTTATAATTAAGTACGTAATATTGACATGGACATGGACATTTAATTTAAAAAATTATAAAAATTTATCAAATAAAACATGGCTCTTTTTACTTCGTTCCCTTCACAAATTAATAAAAGCTCGAATAATGACGTCACGTCACAATATTTTATGGATAGAAACACATTTTGTTAATCTCGAACGCAACATATTTACTCCTATATTTTCATTTTTTATCGGGAGTTACCTCGCATAGCGTCACGGACAGACGTGGCATTGCAAATTATATTGTTTATATATATATACTAGCCGGGTTACCCGGCGTCGCACGATTAAAATAATAGTCAACAGATTTTTTAAAAAAATATTTCAATTCATTCATTGAAAAACAATTTAAAAAATAAATTGAAATGTAATTAAAAATAAGTACATGTAATTTATATATTGCTTATATTAAGGCTTGTCGATAGACTATATTTTTGGTTTTTCCGTCTGGTGCAAAAATGAAAAGATTTGTTGGTGACCCAACTCTAGAACATGCCACATATAGCTGTCCGTGGGCAAAGCATGCTTCCTCAAGTACAATGCCTGCCACTTTTAAAGACTGTCCATGTGCCTTGTTGTCACTGATAAGTTATCAAGTTCAAGAAACTTCAAATCATAATGGTAAGTTCAGTTATTATTAATTTTTTTATATTATAGCTTAGTTTTTATGGAAAGCACATACATATTATATTATGATATATAATATTATTTATTAATAAAAAAAATATATATTAATTATTAATATCGAAATTTAATATTATCAATATGGACCATAGACCTGGAATGTATGAATCACTTTGAATTAATTAATAATAACTTAATAACAATAACAAAACATAATTGTCTTATTATTAATATTATTATCGAATGAATTTGCTTATTTATAATTTATATATATATATATATATACTAATAACTTTTATTAAAATATTAATATTAAAAATAGGGCTGCGGAAAAATAAACAATAAATTAATCGATTAATCATTAAAAATAAAATTTAATTAAAATTTATGACAACATTTTGAATTTTTTTTTCCAATTTATTATTAATTTATATTTTTTGTAACTAGCATACTTTTTCCTTGTATTATTATTATTTATTTAGACGCGCATACGTAAACAAAAAGGTTTTTCTACCTTATTTCTTGCATAGCAATGAAAGAGTAAAACATAATTTAAATTACCAAAACAATGTGTAAATTTCCAAATTTTAGCAACATGTCTTTTTTTAATATATTGAGTTTTAAATATTTTTTTTAAAGATAGTTAAAAATATGCAAATTTGTTTTTCAGAAAGAAAAGACTACATCCAATAGCACCGGCTTTCATTTAGATGATGACAGCATGTTTGAATCCTATTCGATACCAAGTCACTCTACTAAGTTATTGGAGCAAGAGATATAAAAAAATTAATTTAATTATGAAGAATGAAACAAATTCCTCATTACTATTCTTACTACTTACATAAATGTATTTAAATTCATTTTTATCCTCTTTCTGTTATTACAAGGCTAAGAGACTTTAATATGTTTTAGATTCAATACTACCACAAGACTTGTAAAATAAGCAAATTATTTTGAAAATCATGAAATATCACCAGATCATTTCAGTAGTTATCATGATTAGAAACTAGTTACCAACCATCTGAAATTTATATCAATAAATGTTTAATAGTATTGTAAATATTTTTAAAAAAAAACAACCAAAACTAGGTTACTGTTTTAATTGTAGTTGTATCAAATTACTCTATGTTGAGGCAATTTTGTTCCTTGCCTAAACACAAAAATTTAAAAGCCATCACTGCTAGAATGATATTGAGAAGTTGAAAGATTAGGATTGAAAGGCTTAAGTACTAAAATAGATTTGGGCTCTATTTAACATTTTTTTCTCCAATTTGTAGAGAATTGATTAGAGTAATAGTAATAAGACCAAAGAAATATGAATATCTAATAAATAAGAATTTTAATGAATCTAAACAATTTGAAAGGAAAACAAGTAATCAATAATCAAAAGTAATGCATTTAAATTAAACTAAAATAAATGTTTGTTTAAATAGGAGTTATTATTAAATAATCTGTTGTTGTGAATGTTTTTTGAAAAATTAGTAAGTTTCTAAATCTATATTTGATTTATACAAGTTATAACTAATAATTAAATCTAAACATTACTTGTTCCTTTCAATGCTACATACATTTTTAATATATTGTATATATATAAATATAAATATAATGTATATAAAATAATATATATATACACAATGATAATTACATGATTTGAGCACCTATACACACATGCAGTTTCAAAATGTATTCAAAAATAAAGTTATGGTTTTTAATGTGTCTTTCATTCAAATTTTGACAATAAATATAATTATAGTGAATAATCTTGTTTCTACATAAAAATAAAAGAGTAAAAGTGTTTGGGACTTGAAAAAAAAATTAAGAAAGTGAAAGCTAATGAGTGCAATATTTCATAAAAGTATATATATGTTTTCATTTTCAGATTTGGCTTTTAGCAATAAATTTTAACAATCTTCCATTTTCTAAAGTTTAAAAAGAAAAATATTATTAACTTAATCTCCTGCATTTTTTTCAAGTAAAAATAATATGGTTTTTTTATTTATAAATAACCTGAATACCTTGATTACATCTTAGTGTCTGCTATGTTTTTATTACATATAATTTATTTATAAGTAAATAAAATAGTTTAGGCCATGTTGCATTAAACTGTAATAAATTGCTACTTTTTATTTAATTATACATTTCTTATTTTATGTTTGATGAAATTTTTGTATTCAGTCCTGTTTATAATACACATCACTCACCTCAAATAAAATTGTAAGTGCATATGGTTCTTATTGGTCAGAGAATTTTACAATATATGTGTATAGTACAATAACAAATGAATTGAAGTTTTATGGAATAAGTAATTTATAGGACAGTTACATTTTCTTAGTTATATTTCAAGAGAATATGATTAAATTGTTTGTATAATATTTCAAGTGATGGTGATAAGTCTAATAGTAATAGTATGTTAGCTTTTAATTTTTTTTATTTGTATTAATTTTTTTTAAACTTATTAAATATGGGTATTTAAAAAAGATGATTCATAGTAGCTATAGGTTTTGTATTTTATTTGGATTGTTGTTTTTCTTGTACATGCACCAATTAAAAATACATTCAACAAAGTTGAAAGTATTGGCCAGATGTAATCAGATGTTGTTGTAGGTCGGGGGACCGGGTGACAGTGGCATAGCCAGGGTCATCTGCGCCTGGGGACATTACACAAATTCTGCACCCCTTCTCGGACTGACAGATTTTTCCTTAAAATAAATTGTTTGCAATCGCATAGAGAATTATTAGTCTGTATTGTAATTCATTAAAATACCAGATGCTTCGAAAATGAACCATATAAACCGCAAAATTTCAAAAACTTTCTAGGGGGCTCATTGTCGGTCCGGGAAGGGGCGCAAAATTTGTGTCATGTCCACGGGCGCAGATGACCCTAGCTACGCCACTGGTCATTGCATCAACATTGTTATGTTATTGTGACCGACAGTCGGCTAGAGGTATGTTAACATATTCCAGTTTCTCTACGATAACCCTTTCAAGGCTTGCTGCGTCTTTGGAATGTATATGAACAAAACCTAAAAATGATTCTTTAATGGTTACTTTTTTAGTTTGAAAAGCCACATGGCGCCCCTCAATGCTCAATGGGGGTGCCAAAATCATGCTTGCCAACTGGTTTGTAAAGAAGATATTTGTGGAGCTCCAAAATTCAATCTTGCAAACGTATTTGAAGTACATTAGTTTTCATCAAAATTAATTTAAATAATTAATTTTAATACTCATTTTGGCGCCCCCTTACGTGGCGTCCGGGGACATATGTCCCCCCTGCACCCCCTAGCTACGCCACTGCCGGGTGACACCATCACAAGGGGTGACACCAAACTGTAAAATTCCGTATGTTCCGTTGTTTGGCGGAGGAGTTGGTTTCGGTTCCGCGCGCCAAAGCTCTGTGACGTCATCTTGGAAGGGTGTCTAAGTTTTTTGTGGCCGGAGGGGGGGGGGTAATAAAATAGGAAAAAATTGCCAATAAGTAATTATGTATAAAATAAATTAATGTAAATATATATAGGCATAGGCCCAATTAACTAATTAAAATAAGGGGCCGTCCATAAAGTCATAAAGTATGCCACGCTATTTTTAACTCCCCCCTCCACCCTGTCACAAATCTCGGACCCCCCACCTAAAGTACGTCACTCTTTCGAACAAAACTAATTTTTTATTAACACAAACTGTCACACAATTTATTCCCCTGTCACACTTTTTTACACCCCCTCCCCCCTCTGGTGCGTGACTTACTTTATGGACGGCTCCTAAGCTTAGGCGTAGGCCTTAGCCTTAGGCTGAACAAAATTTGATTAACAAAGTATTGAAATATAATTTAGTTATAGATCTAGACTCTTGGCAAGCTTTTTATTTTTTCTTGTGTTTATGACCAAGGAGGGGCAAAATATTTTTTTTAACGTACCTTCATCTATCTTTTAACATCATTATTAATTATTAGTTCTATTTCATAGATTCGAAATAACGAAATTTTTTTTGCGTAATTTCTACGAACGATGGCAGACTCCTTAGCCACAGTAGTAGATAGTATGAATATTTAAACATATTAACTCATTTTTAAACATGAGTCATAGTTATACTCATTCTACACATTCATTTGAATATTTTGAATTTAAAGTTGAAGTCTTATTTTGTTAATTATTTTCATTCTTTTAATTTAAAAAATCTCTGTTTTTAAAAGCCTAATTTAAATAAAATGCATATCTACTTCGTAATAAATCGTATATTGTTGTTGTTTTGACATTTTTAAAATAATAATGATTTGATAAAAATTTGGTTGATCACGAGCAATTTTATTAATTAATAGCACATCGTAGTCAACATAAACAACTCTCCGATGATGAACTTTGAACTTCAATTTGTAATAATTTACCATGTGATATGGAGGTTGCGTAATAATACAAAAATATTTATAGTGCGTGTGTTTGCTCAAATGCTTGATCAAATGCTCGATGGCATTTGATAGTGTGGCCCAACCTTAAGACGCATTAAAATATTACATGTAAATAACAATAAAAACTATTGTGGGGAGGAGTCCCATTTTTAAATATGTTATTTTTTTAAACATACAAATATACAATCTCAAAGTGTATAAAAGAAAAACAAGCTCTTAACTGAAGTATAAGTTGGCATATTTCATTTGCAGTAATAAATAATGGCGTTGTAGTTCAAAACGCATCGAAACTTGACAACCAAACGACAAACAATTGTAAATTTCATAAACAGAAAAACGAATGTTATATATTAATATAGAAAATTAAATTTATGATTAAGTACGTAATATTGACATGGACACATACACAAAAAACGGACATTTAATACAAAAAATAATAATTATATTTATCAAATAAAACATGGCTCTTGTTACTTCGTTCCCTTCAAAATTTAATACAAGCTCAAATAATGACGTCACGTCACAATATTTTATGGCTGGAAACACATTTTGTTTATCTCGAACGCAACATTTTTACTCCTATATTTTCATTTTTTTATCGGGAGTTACCTCGCATAGCGTCACGGACAGACACTACAGACATTGCAAATTATATTGTTTAATGTTTATTAAATGCATTTCCCGTCATCAAGTGTTACGACTCAGCAAAAAGAATTAACATTTCACAGCTGCGATGATATGTCATACAGAATAGGACTTTGATAAGCTTTCAAATGAAATACAAGTTACACACATGAAATGACTGATGTTACGCCAAAACATTTGGCCAAAACATTTATTTTTATAACGAAACAATTCACTTGTATATCCTCTATTTAAAATAATGATAACTCTTTTTAGTACAGTATCAAAATTATAAGACTGTTAATTCCCTTTAACTTATATTGTCCACATTCCGATGATATATTGTGATACCACACAGAAGAGGGTCATGTAACAGTGGCAAGTATGGCGCACACTGTCGCTAGTCTTAAGAATCCCCACACAAATTGATAAGTGGCACAACACAGTGTGGTGGCTATAACTTAGGTTAGTTCCATTCATGCTCGGTGATTGACCATCCAGTGACCAGAAGGTATCTTACGTCTGTCAAGTGTTCTTTCCTGGGACCTATCTCTAAGATCGCCATTTTTTTACTGCTTTTCCTGACAACGGGACCAACTTGCAAATATTAATGTTTTAGTCTTTTCCAAGTTTATATTTTCACATTAATTCCGTTGAATGTCTGTGCTTGAACTAAACATTAGTTTTCAACAAACTGCGTTAAGGAATGTGTGCTATAGCAAACACCAACATATTCAATATAAGTCGTTAAAGTCAGACACGACGTCATTGGTTTATAGCTAACCCAATAACAATATATGTCAATTTTTACCAGTTCTCAGATTAAACAAAGTGTTTGTTATTGGTTGAAATCGTACACTAAACCCGAGATACTCTTATATATAATATTATAAAATGATATGTAAATAACGCACACTTACTGGCAAGTTGTTAAGACTTGCGTGATCTTATTATTGAAAGGCAAAGTTTAAATTAACCATTAAGTACCTACCTATAGATCCAATATCTAAAATGATTACGAACATGCAAAGGTTTATATTAGATTGTTTGTAATTGTCTATGGTATATATTGTTATATGCACTTGTCTATACAATATACAGCAGTATGTACTTTTCTATACCATATACTGCTGTATGTACTTGTCTATAGAATTTAATAATGTATGTACTTGTCTATACCATAGACTCAGAGTCCACAATTTTTCAACTTTCATGTAGACAGAACTTGCCAAATAAAACTTTAAAAAATCGTTTGTAGAATTGTTGACGCTACTGATTGACTTCAGGAAAATCCGTGTTGTTTAAAAAGCTGTGTTGGACTTAGTAATATAGAGAAGATAAATGCTATATAATAAACCCTAATAAAATTACCTACATCTAATAAGGCAAAAAAATGTTGAACGTCTTTACACTTGACAAACTCAGGATAACCTATATAGCGGCCTTAACATAGCTTCTAAAATAGAAGTCCTGAAACTTAGTGGTATGTACTCATAAAAATGCAATCTCAAAATGAAACTCCGGTACAGGAAATATTGAGGTTTCTGAGAAAAAAAGACCGGATAGAATTTGAAAGATGAAGGAGAGTATTGATCACTTTCATTCTGTACTCCAGATCAGATCAATATCGATCAAAATCGATTAATATTGATTAAGTAAGTATCATATTTCCTTGTAATTTGTTCAACACGAACATACTTTCTGCAAGTGAAAACGAATTACTAGTGCCCTCTATGAACCTTTATCTTTGATGAGTCTTCCCAAGATTGTATTTTAATTTGAACACATCGATTTAGAAGACACTTGCAATGGAATGATATTAAATTTCATAAAGCCATAGACTGATTTTTAGATGTTTTGAATTCCGTAGCTGAATGGGACTTCTTAGAATCTCTTCCGATATAATCGCGAGGATTATAAATTAATTCATGCTGTGTCTGCAGTCTCATGTAAGCGGAGCTTTTCAGGAGGGAAAACTCGTCAAGCGTTTCACTTGTAGCTAGTCAACACATTCTGGTGTGAAGTTACTGTCACTTAAAAACAGGGGCATTTAAGGATGTTGACTTCTCGAGTGAATTGCAGGTTTGAAGCTTTAAAGAAGAGGGAAGTAACATTTTCTACAGACATTATAAATAACATACAATTATAACATTTTCTTCACACATGATAAACAAACAAACACTTATAACATTTTCTACAAAGGGGACATAAACAAACACGTATAACATTTTCTACATAGATGATAAATAAACACACACATAACATTTTCTTCACACATGATGTACAAACACAACTTACAAACATTTCTACACAGATGATAGATAAACGAACCACTTATAACATTTTTTACACAATGACATTAACAAACATACACTTTTATAACATTTTCTACACACATTATAGACATCATACACTCACAACATTTCTACACAATGGTAAAAACAAATATTCGCTTACAACATTTTCTACACCACGACACAACCAAACACACTCAAATAAGCTATAAGAAATGACCTTTCAATTTTTTTTTATTTTTCTTCTTGCCTTTGTCACAATGTGGAATATTTTGAACAAGATATTTCATTTTTCCAGCATATTTTAATGGTTAACATGTTTTTATAGCATCGGGTGAAACTATAACCAAAATACGTAACAATAATTATCATTGTAATTTCCATTTGAATGATGGGTTCAGCGTGACGCGCAATCGTTGTGGCGGTTACAGTTTATTATCAGTACAAAAAATAGTTTTAAGAATGGCTTTGTATTTTACAATTGCATGTTCAATCAAGGTAATTCCTTGAGTATTTTGAACCGTTATATCATTAAGAGTTATGTATAATATCTCGTTAATTTCAGTTGTTGATGCTTTTAACGATTAATTATATGTAAGTACGCAGATTGTTTATAATATGTAAGTACTTTGAATAGTTTATGTGATTAAATAATGTCGAAATGCAGAGTTGCCCGCCATATTCGTGCTATTTATGTGCATCTTAATGTTTGTAACATATGAAAAATATAGCCTAAAGTCAAATAGTTCGAAAAGCACTTTTTTCGTTTCTTTTTTCCTGTTAGTTTTTTTTACTATTGCATACTCAGGGATATTTCTTGAGATTTCGTTTCCTGTAATCTAAATAAATATAAATCTGTCACGTGTCTCTCTATGTACCCACAATTGAAGGGACTGTTAAATGGTGTGTGTACCTGACTGTGCCCACATCTTGAGACTAGCCACAGCCACAAGATTTGTCTCTGTGTGGGGTGGGGTGTGGTGTGGCAAGAAGGTAAGGACATGTTTCAGAGGGTGTGTGGCGTGTGCGAGTTTGCGGATGTGTGGAGTTGTCGGTTTGAAGGTGATTTAGTAGTCTAGCGTCTGATTGAGGGCTAGGGTAGAAACAGTGGGAGCGGGGAAGGTGTATGCTGGTTGGGGTTTGGGGGGGGGGCTGGTTTTACACGAGAAAGAAATGACAGAAACTGAAACACTATGACAGTTTACTGGAAATGTAGGGGGAGTCGAGTGTTCAGAGAGAAAAAACATGATACAGTTGGTTTAGAGGAGACATGAAGGAGAGAATAGCTCTTGGAGAAAGCGGAAAGAAATACGTGAATAATTTTGTAAGCAAGGATTGATATATTATAATTTCTTGTAAAGAAAGGAAAGGGTGACAGGTGAGTGGGAATGTGTGATGTATTGTTTGGTATAATTCTAGTGAAGACAGTAAGGCAGTAAGGCAGTATGGGACTTGAGGCGATAGAAAATTGCAACAGAAATCAATATAGTAAATTTCTACTTTTCTTAACAGTCTACGGTTTTGAAAAACATGACATTTGATTTTAGTAATATTTTTCTTTCCTGCCCAGATTTTTTTTAAAAAGTAACATTTTTTGTATTAAAAAAATGCTATCTATTTGTATATATTCTCATTAAACTGTTTGATTTCCTCCACCATCAAAACATTAAGCATTAAATCTTTTATTGATTTGCACTTCTTTAAAATAGAATTGTATTTGTATAGCTTGAAAGTTTAGCAGTGCCGCTTGATCGGATGATGCTGTGGTCACGTGGCACGTTGTGCGACTATCGAACTGTTGGAGGCGGGTCGAATATCGGATTAGGAAGATCATTATTATTTTTTTTTAATTTAATTTTATTTGTATGGCGAAGCAGGAGTTGATGCGTCCTTGCAATTTTATTAAGGCATAAATTACTGTACTTTATTGTTGATTGCAATATTCTTAAACGATACTGATATTTTGATTTTTAGTGATTTATTCACATGTATTTACATGGTTTTAATGAATTGTAAACTCCACGTACACACACTCACACACACGCGTGCCTCACACACACATATTCAATTTTAAAAGAGACTATAAATTTACAGAAAACCTTGAAATCAAGGAATGAGTCAATAGTTTAATTCAAGCAAGTCAAACATTTTTATTATTATATACAAAACTTCATTATTGTCAATGAATAACAAAATTAATATGTTTAATAACATGAATTAAATTAAAACAACATTTGAAGGGCTTTTTCTGATCTTATTCAATGTCAAGGGATTATAGTTATCTTTAAAATACTGGAAAAGATCACTGAACATATAACTAATCGAAGATCTGTCAGCTTTGTAAATAGCTGGACAAATCAATGTGATAAAGTTGAGCAAGCTTTATACATTTGACTTGATAATAAAATGAACTAAAGTAAAATAAAGCTTATGAAATGATGTGAGCCTGATCAGAATGGCTTGCCCACTGCTAAAGTATTTTATATAATCTCTCGTCTTCTAAATGAGCAAAGTAATCTTTGTTCAAGGCTTAATGAGTATGAACTAGATTTGGGCATGTAAACATAGTTGTCAGTCTGTCATACATGTTGATAAAATATGTGTGCCATTCATGCATAGAAGTTGGTATAAATTGTCAGTAATATTATAGATGATGTAAACAATTTAGATGTCAGGCATGTATAGATGTTTATAAAACTAGACAATTTATTTACTTCATTTATTAGCATGTTACAATTGACATTTCAGTAAATGGTGCATGACAGGTCAAGCCCATATAACATGACAGGTCAAGCCCAGATAACATGACAGGTCAAGCCCAGATAACATGACAGGTCAAGCCCAGATAACATAACGAGATTCCCCGAGTGGCACAGCTTTTTTCCAATCAACATTTCAATGATATCGAGGTTTAATTTTTTTTTCCATTCTGAATAAATGTCACAGTATCATACACTTAAAAGAGCTAACTTCTTGTTACTTCGAGTGGCAGCGCGCTCGACTGGCGTACCGATGGTCACGGGTTCGAATCCATGTCGAGGCAAGGATTTGTTCCGGGGCCTAGGGCGTCCCTGAGTCACCCAGCTCCTAATGGGTACCTAACACTAGTTAGGCGGCTGGGTAATGCGTGGAACCCACAAAGCCGTGACCTGTAATCGCTGCATCACTTGCCAACAGATCATCTGTCATGGTCAGTGGACGCAATTATCTTCTGCATAGAAGGAGCGTCTGTATTGATAAGATAAGATAAGATTTGAAAACTAAATTAAAAGTCTGTCTGCCCGTTTCTTAGATACGTTTCTACTTCTACAAAGACACGTTTAACAGACACATATACTCATTACAATTGTTGAGAAACTCTAGTAAAGTAATTCTATTGCCTCTACCGAAACGGGGTACCATTTAATTTTAATGTTGTTTCGGTTATGTGAAGGAGGCCATGAGATCAAACTGTGTGGTAAACCAAATAGAGTCTCTTCAAATTTTAAGTTGTGGCTCTATTGTATTTATAAAATAATATTTAAATTTGATGTTGGTGATGTGGTTTTTAACAAACATACACAATGTACATATCTACAATATTGTATATATATTTTAAAAAACAGCAAAGAACAAAGCTAACTTACATAACAATCTACCTCGTAGTTTGGTGGCCCCTTAAAAACGTATATTACTAAGGTTGAGCTGTAAGTACACATGGACTGACACCCTATCACAAAGATCTTGTACACACCCTCTCACACAGTGTGTGCACACTATCTCATGCGTTGTTAACAAACCTTCCTATCACCAACTTTCAGTAAACCAATCCGACAGATATGTCGCGTAACAATGGCTTTGTATTGTAGGTGTTCCAGACACCGACAATCAACTACTTGCACGGCAGAGTATACAAATGCTATCTTGACGTAAACTTGCGTTCTGTAAGAACGATGATACCACCCACTCAGTCACACAGGTAGTAATCACTGGAACTTATGTACTACGAACCATTCTTGGCAGAGCCGTCTTTACACGATTTTGGGCCCCCAGGCAAAGAAATAGTGTTGGGCCCCTGGGCCCCTTCCCGCACGAATAACAAATAAATATACATAATACACTGTATATATAAATAAACATATTCTTATGGGGTCCCTATGCTCGTGGGCCCCCGGCAAATGCCCAACGGGCCTATGCGTTAAGACGGCCCTGATTCGTGTCCCTCTCCATCATGACCTTATTTCAAAATTGAAAATTTGCCTTCCCAAATTGGTAAATATGTGTATGGGTGTAGACCTAACGACATAAAATGACATACCAGAATCACAAAAAGGCCATTAAAAACAGCTGGGTCACAAGTTTGTTTAGAAAAAAGAAAGAAAATATTACTCTAACTATAAAAACACAAACCCAGGAAAACAATGAAGTAATATTTTCTGTTGGAGTGGATGTTTACGTACACATTGTATTAAAAAGGGAAAACGATGCAATTAACTAACTGTGGAATATGAAAGGTAAACTAAAATCTGCAAAGTTTATTTGTTAACCTAAAACCAAATTAAAAAGGCTTTACCAATTAGGGATCGTTGAAAAAATACTAATTCACATGTTATATTGCTATGGTATCCATAGATACTGAATTGCCATTGCACACAAAGACATAACCTATTGGAAGAAATGGAGAAAAGAGGGTTACAAGAAAGAGGAGGAAGCAAGAGAGCTAGATTATAGTGACAGTGGAAATACATGAAAATCTGCATTCAACTAGTGATTTATAAATTCATTTTGACAATATGAATAGTCGGATTAGAGGTTCTGTAGTTTTGAAGCTTCAAGTTTCCTAAGAATTATTGTTTGTATGGCTTGAAGGGGAAGAGAAATGTGAAATTGTTGATAGAGACACTTCGTAAACAAAGACAGTTTATAAATAGAGACAGTTTATAAGCAGAGATAGTTTACACACAGGGACAGTTTATAAATAAAGACATATTGTAAACAGAGACAGTTTATAAATACAGACATATTATACACAGAAATAAATAAATAGAGAAAGTTTATACACAAAGAATCAGTTTTCAAGTGCACTATGGTGCCGTTATCTTTATGCTGGAATTGGTGTCTGAACGGATTTTTAATTTATATGTTTGTCTTAAAAATGTTACTAATTCAGAGAAGGAGCAGTACATTCAATGCTATAAAATATCCACACATAAAACATACAAAACAAAAACATACAATCAAGTAAAGTACAAACTGTAAAAACTGCATCACAGACATGTATAAATATAAAAATACTAGTGTCAGTTGCTAAAGTTGCTTGCATAAAATAGAGCACTTAACGGAATGTACCTGGATTAAAAATCGGAAATATTTAAACTAAACGATTTTAAAAACTATTATTTCTTTTTTTCTAATGCAATGATGGGAACAATGAAGTTTGTCTGCAATGTTGATGAAACAACGAAATGTAATGCCTTACTATATTGAAAAATACACAGACGTTCTACTGCAATAACAAAGTATAACGTTTCGATTAATTCATATCCACATTAATATCAATGCAAACTCTATAAAAAAATATCTGATCTGCTGCCCTATAAAACATATTGCTTGAAATCAATATATGGCTAACATCCAAGAGTTTGTCTGTATATTGACATAACGGTGAATAAAACCACATAGCTTAACTATCTGTTACTGGTGCTGCTAGTAACGACATATGTATGACATTTAATCCACTTAAATGAAACGCATTTGCAATAGGACAAATAATATTAGCAATTGTGGTTTCGATTTATGAAAATGAAGTATTTTTGTTTGAATTAATGCTGAGATAAATTTAGCTCTCATGTTTTGAATGTTAATATTTTATTTGTTGTCACCGTAGAGCGCGTGGACTGTGAAGTTAGTTCCTGGCAAGATGAGTCTGACTTCCAGTCATTGATCGAAACCTGGCAACATTTGGTTATGGTTTATACAATTGTTCAAGTCAACCTCAATTTTCTGAAACACCAGGGCGTTACTTTAACTGAGACCCGGAAGTTCTTCAAAAAAAAAAAAAAAAAAAAAAAAAAAAAAAAAAAAAAAAAAAAATAAAAAAAAAAAAATAAAAAAAAAATAAAAAAAAAAAAAAAAAAAAAAAAAAACAAAAAAAAAAAAAAAAAAAACAAAGAAAAAAAAAAAAAAAAAAAAAAACAAAAAAAAAAAAGAAAAAAAAAAAAAAAAAAAAAAAAAAAAAAAATAAAAAAGTAAAAGAAAAAAAAAATAAAAAAAAGAAAAAAAAAAAAAAAAAAAATTAAAAAAAAAAAAAAAAAAAAAAAAAAAAGAAAAAAAAGAAAAACAAAAAAAAAAAAAAAAAAAAAAAAAAATAAAAAAAAACAAAAAAAAAAAATAAAAGAAAAAAAAAAAAAAAAAAAAAAAAAAAAAAAAAAATAAAAAAAAAAAAAAAAAAAAATAAAAAAAAAAAAAAAAAAAAAAAAAAAAAAAAAAAAAAAAAAAAAAAAAAAAAAGAAAAAAAAAAAAAAAAAAAAAAAATAAAATAGAAAATATAAAAAAATAAAATAAAATAAAATAAAATATAAAAAAAATAAAATATATATAAAATAAAATAAAATAGATAAAATAAAAAAAAAAAAAAAAAGTAAATAAAAAACCCCACCCCCCCCCCTCCCCCCCCACCCCCCCCCTCCCCCCCCCCCACCCACCCCCCCCACCGCCCCCCCCCCCCCACCCCCCCTCCCCACCCCCCCACCCCCCCCCCCCCCCCCTCCCCCCCCCCCCCCCCCCCCCCCCCCCCTCCCCCCCCCCCCCCCCCCCCCCGCCCCCTCCCCCCCCCCCCCCCCTCCCCCCCTCCCCCCCCCCCCCCCCCCCCCCCCCCCCCCCCCCCCACCCCCCCCCCCCACCCCCCCCCCCCCCCTCTCCCCCCCCCGCCCCACCCCCCCCCCCCACCCCCCCCCCACCCCCCCCTCCCCCCCCCCCCCCCACCCCCCCCCCCCCGCCACCCCCCCCCCCCACCCCCCCACCCCCCCCCCCCACCCCCCCCCCCCCACCCCTCCCCCCCCCCCCCCCCCCCCCCCCCCCCCCCCCCCCCACCCCCCCCCCCCCCCCCCCCCCCCCTCCCCCCCCCCCCCCCCCCCACCCCCCCCACCACCCCCACCCCCCACCCCCACCACCCCCCACCACCCCCACACCCCCACACCCCACCCCCACCCCACCCCCACACCCCACCCCCCCCACACCCCACCCCCCCCACACACACCCCCACCCCACACCCCACCCCCACCCCACACCCCCCCCACCCCACCCCACCCCACACCCCCCCACCCCACCCCACACCCCACCCCACCCCCCCCACCCCACCCCACCCCACCCCACCCCACCCCACCACCCCACCCCACCCCACCCCACCCCACCCCACACCCCCCCCACCCCACACCCCACCCCACCCCACCCCACCCCACCCCCACCCCACCCCACCCCACCCCACCCCACCCCACCCCACCCCCACCCCACCCCACCCCACCCCACCCCACCCCACCCCACCCCCTCCCCACCCCACCCCACCCCACCCCACCCCACCCCACCCCACACCCCACCCCCACACCCCACACCCCACCCCACACACACCCCCCACCCCACCCCACCCCACCCCTCACCCCACCCCACCCCACCCCACCCCCCCCCCACCCCCCCCACCCCACCCCACCCCACCCCACCCCACCCCACCCCACCCCGCCCCACCCCACCCCTCCACCCCACCCCACCACCCCACCCCACACCCCACACACACACACCCCTCACACCCCCCCCCTCACGCACACCCCACTCCCCCACCCCACCCCACCCCTCACACCCACACACACACACCCCACCCCACCCCCCCCCACACCCCTCCACACACACCCTCACCCCACACACCCCCCCACCCCTCCCCACCCCCCCCCCACCCCACCCCCCCTCACCCCACCTCCCCACCCCCCCCGCACCCACCCCCACCCCCACGCACCACACCCCGCACCCCCCCCACACCCCCACACACACACACACACACTCACACACACACACACTCACCACACCCTCACACACACCCCACTCCCCCTCACCACACGCACACACTCCCACACCCCCACGCACGCGCACACCCCCACCACTACTCGCTCACACACACTCACGCACCCCCCCCTCGCACCCCAACGCCCTCACTCACCCGACTCACCCCCCACGCTCTCTCGCACCCACGCACCACCTCACACACTCTCTCCCCACTCCCCCTCGCACGCCACCCCTGCTACCCTCCCTCTCACCCCACACCCCCTCCACACCCTCCCCGCCGCACCTCGCCCCCACCCGCGACCCCTCTACTCACACGCACCGCGACCACCCCCTCGCCACTCATCCACTCTCTCTCGCTCACT
>CALYLW010001889.1:0-11416 GCA_944989445.1 Ampullaceana balthica
ATACCCGTCAACAACGCCTTGACCCGACTCCAACACTGGCTCACAACAATCTCACAACAATCTCACAACAATCTCACAACAATCATTCGCAGTGATTCTCATACCCTGACAACTGATACCTAAAATTATTTTGCAACTCCTGTTTTAACACTTGTTACTAATTTATTGCTTATTAATACTTTTTTTCTTGGTGAAATTCTGAATCAGACTTTGGAGATAGTAGCCAGAAATCTCGTCCAGATATTTCATAATTCTGTCTACATATCGCAGTTAGTTATTATTTTCTTGAAACGTCCTGTCACAGAAGAGGCAACTGATTTTTTGCTATAGTTTGAATGACCAGTGGTGTGATGACCTATGATTGTTAAGTTTCACTGTTGCTGATGTTGCACCATGTCCAAATGATGGCTCAGTATTAACCCGCACGCTCTCATAACGTACTGGATAAATAACAAGTCACTGAACTCAAGAGCATTAGGCAAAACATATTATTATTTTAATGAATATCATCAAGACTTGTAAATATTACGTACTAGAAATACAACGATCATATATGTATAGATTGCAAACATATAACCAATAATCCGATTGCAATGACCCATCGATCACCTCTTCTGAACATTTCGATCTAATTACGTCAGCTCTCATAGCCCCCCTCCCCCACCAAACACACACAATTTAGATCAACCCTCAATACATGACATCTCATTGGTAAATTTGTCATAAATATTTTGTAAACATGAACACATTTGATTGACTGTTAACAGTGAACTTGAACTTAACCAGTCTTTCTGGTCGTTGGGGCACCATCGTGAACTGCACACTATCTCACGCCATTTGTCCCGGTCTTGTGCTGCATTTTGAGAGTCGCTGAATGACAGGCCAGTCCACTCCTTGATATTGTCTTCCCATCTCTTCCTTTGTCTGCCTTTTTTCCTTCCTCCCTGGACTGTGCCTTGCAATATAGTCTTAGCGAGACCTCCCGACCTTGTCACGTGTCCATACCATCGTAGTTTCCTTTTCTTAGTTGAGGTGAGAAGGGTCCTTTTAGGGGCCAATGACAGTTAACATTAGGGCTGTCAATATTGTTGTAAAAAGATTCCCGGGTAACCGTCCAAATTTCGAACGGGTACCCGGGTTACCCGTTCGAAACGTCGCATAATTTTCCCCGTGATGACCGCTATATAATGCTACCTAGCCACCATTCATGCAGCTTACTTCACACAGTAGCCACATGGCCGAAGTCTTACCCATCTTACACTATTAGAAACTATTTAATTTTATTGAATTTAAAAACTGACAACTTTGGGTGTATGAAAATCAATTTTTGGGATTGGCACACGTGTTAACGAACACAAGAAACCTAAGCAAATGAAAAGGGTGCTTATTATAGGAGTGGGGGGAGGAGAGGGTGTAGATAAACAATATTGGCTAGTCTCAATCGGTAACCCAATGTCGGCGTATCTCAAAGCAAAGTTTGTGTCGAAGCAGGTGTGTTTTTATTAACATAAACAAACAATGCCTTTTTCATCTCTATGACGTCCATCAACATGGCCGACGTCTTACCCATCTGGAGCTGTTAGTAACTATTTAATTTCTTAACCTTTAAAACTGACAACCTTGTAAGCATTAATTAATATCAGTTTTGTTCAAGATCAACAAGTGTTTACAAACACAAGAAACACAAGAAACACAAGCATATAGAAAGGGTGTTTATTATAGGAATGGTTGGAGGAGAGACGGTAGATAAACAACATCGGCTAGTCTCAATCGGTAACCCAATATGGTCGTCGTATTTCATTTCAATGTTTGTGTCTTTATTTACAAAAGCAAACACAGTCTCTTTCATCTCTGTGCAGTCTATCCTTATTTTCGGCAGAGGAGTTTTGTTTTCCTTATATGATTCATTAAAAGAACTAAAACCTTTATGTTTTTGCGATTACTAATTCATTTTCAGAGAAAAAAAAAGATTTATCATACTACTTTCTAATTTCTCGAACCCGTATTTATTTCCCGTTGACAGATATTTCTCCTTAGATGATCTTAACGGCATATATTTAAAACAAAAAATTTCATTTCATAAATTGTTTCGCGAGCCACAATTAAACACAAAAAGGCTGCATGTGAGCCGAAGGTTTGCCTCCGTTAATATAAATATTGAAGCCACATTTTCAAGGGCACCCGGGTGGAATTTGACACTTGTCTTTCATCTTCATCATCATCGTCAGTCCCATATCCGTTGCTGTCGTTTGGGGGAGCACATGGACACATTACAAAACACCGATCTCCACATTTGCCTATCTTGAACAACGGCCAGTAATTCATTCAACTGCTTGTTGTGACGTTGCGTTTGAATCTCTACTGATAGTGCATATTAGTAGTTTAATTTGTTTTGTGTTAGGCTGTTTAATTAACAGAAAATGTGTTCATAGTTTACTTCACGGGAGCGTGCGTTGTGAAACGTGAATATGCTTGGTTTATTATACACATGTACTGCGTTGATCAATGTGTTGAAATTGCTACAGACAGAATGCTCTTATGACATTGACGTGTCATAGCTGGTGAATGAACATCCAAAGAAAATTTTAGCATTACTGAGTTCAGACTACGTAAAATATGTTTACACGTTTTTTTGCTTTGTTTTCTGTCTAATTAATTGTTTAAGTTTAAACATTTTGACGATACTCAAGTTTCTAGCTTGTATCATGTTCTGCACTTCTTTGTTAAATGATTTCTCTCTTCCTACCCACAATTATCATTGTCCATACGTTGTTGCTTGTAAATTAAATTTGCAGATATTAAATATGTTACATTAAAGGTAAGTTTTTTATGCTGAGCTAACTAACATCGATGTAAATTTAAACTTATTTGCAATTAAACATGCGACGGAACATGTCTACGAGTTTATGAGCTATTGTAAAAGCTGATATCTTAACACTATGATACCGTAGACTTTAACAAGTGCCGTGACAAAAGATCTATATATATAATTCTCTTCGTCTCCCAACCATTCGTGGTCGGACCATGCGATGCAAGCAACCTGCAAGTATGTGCAACAGAGCATGACGAATGACCCTCGTTTGGACTTTGGTCGACCGATGTATCGAGACCAACAATGGTCCTTGCGTTTCACTTGCATTTTTCCTTCACAGAAAACGTGAGATTTGTAGTGTACTGGTTATCACGTCCACCTCATATGTTATCACGTCCGCCTCATATGTTATCACGTCCGCCTCATATGGGGAAGGTCCTAGGTTCAATCCCCAGGGAAAACACTTGTTTTTTTCAAATTTTTAAAAATGTCTGTTTGTGCCCGTTCTCTACCCCTTTATTGCCAACACTAGCTGACGGGTGAAGACTTCCTGAAAGACACAGTTGTCAATATGGGGTGGTTTGGGCAAACAACTGGGAGTGAATGAAAAGAAGGAACTCTGCAGAGACCCGCAGCGTAGCATACGCCGCAGACTTTCTCATCATAGACAATGCAAAGAACGGTTGGGGGGAGTGAGAGTACAGTCACAAAAAGCAGCACTAATTAAATAAAAAATAGCGAGTAAACGTGAAGACATGCACACTGAGGTTGTTTTTACCCGCCTCCAATTTAATACTACCATCCCTTAAACATAAACTGTTATTGGCCGACCCTAGCGAGGATTAGTCATATTTAGCGTTGTTAATTGCGTGTTGTTGTTTGTTTTTTTGTTTTTTTTGGGGGGGACCGATTATCGATTATCTAACCCCGATCTTAAACCGATTATCATTTCATAGCTGACTTCATAGAAGTTAGGGGTGTACCGAATTTCGCCTGAAAATGTCTCAAAACCAACAATGAGTTGGCAGTACACCCCCCCCCCTTTCAAACCGACGTTCGCTCGCGTTGTTTTGATTTCTTCGTGCTGTAGTTTGCTTCCGTTCTTTCTCCACTTTCTTTGCACTCTCCATGAGCATTCCTGCGGCGTATGCTACGCCGCGGGGCGTCTAGTTTACAATAAAATGTAAAAACTAATAAAAAATATTGTTATTATTAATATTTGACGATATAGATCACCTCATTAGAAAAAAAGATGATGTAAATAATTTATTATAGCAAATAAGTCTATTTTTATTTTTAAAGTTACGGACCATTAAAAGAAATGCCTTTTAGGTATTATGAATAAAATGTAAACAAAAGTTTGTTAAAATTGGAAATTAGCAAGTAAAATATACTTTGTTGCTAATGTATTCCTCTATTCAGGTTCTTTTGTCAGAAATTAAATTGTTCCTCATTTCTTCAATTTCACAAAGATATCCGCCTGGAAAATTAGAAAATCCATTAATACATATATGATCAGCCATTCTCAACCCGATGTAACTCCAAAATGATATACAGTTTCCTCCACGTTTATCATTAGGCTCACCCCGACCCCAGTTGATGTATTTCACTGGTGTCTGGCTGTGGATATTCATCCACTTGTTCTCAGATGCCGCATCCCTTCCATCAGTAAGTACCAGCTGATATTGGGTAAAGTTACTCAAGAATCTTACAATGAACTGATATTCTTCAGCACTGTCTATCTCAGCAAGGTAACCTCCAAATATTTCACACATTACCTCTGCGTCAGCCGTCACCAGAATGTTTGAATATGCCGATAGGTAGTAGCGCCGCCCTTGAAAGACATTGGAAACACGGAAGAACTGTGATTTACCACGTTCAAGTCTGTCGGTCAAATCAGTTTGTATCAGTTTTTGCTTGACGGAATATGCCCTCAGATCTTCTAATTCACATGATATTTTTTTAATATAATTGAATATAGTTACTTGATCCGGTAATACGGCAGTGACCTGAATAGTTTTGGAATTAGTTTTCTGGAACCCATCCATTCCCCTGACATCACATTTGTAGAAACCAGCTCTGTCTTGTTTCGGATAGTTCCACGTGAGTCTCAGCTTAGACGTTCCGTTGCCAACTATCTCACCTGACTCTACAGCCCCTGAAATATTTAAAATTCCAAAGACAGAGTCGACTAAACCAAGGAGATGATAAATGGTTGAGTCCTTTTTGTTGGAGAAGAAAATAAGCATTTGTGTTCTCATAGCAAGCTTGCTGTCTGTGGTAAAGCTGCATTCAATCTGTAATCTTTTTACTAAACCAATTTCTAGATTGTTTGGACTGGCTACAAACTGCTGGCCTAAAAAAAAAGTGTAAAGATATTACTTTAATTTGAAGAACCAACATATTTTTTATAATATTAAAAGCCAAATAAAAAAACAGGAAATAAAAACTTGCAAAAGTATTTAAACGCAATTTCCAAATAGGAATTTGCGATTTTTTATCAAGAGAAATTATTCTAGATTACATTAAAAGTCATTTCAAATAAGTAATTCTGAAACTAAACATAATAGACGTCATATCTCCTCACGCTACATCGCACCAAGAATGTGTCAATATAATGCGCACGACAAAAAAATCTAACATAAGCATTCACAAAGATGGAAAACCCCATTAACTATCATTCTAGATTACATTTAAAGTCATTTCAAATCAATAACTTTGAAATAAAACAAAACAATTACTTTAAAAAATTGCTTCCAAAATTAAGGGAGTCGAACTAATACAGATTTTGGAAAAATTCCTTCTTCAACATTGTTCTAAATATTATAAGCTATTGTTTCACATTTGTTTCAACCCGATAGATGTTATGGCTGGCGAGAAATTGACAAAATACTGATATTTTTCATCTTTTTGTTTTATTTTCCAAGAAATCCAGCAAACCTTTTCAGTATTTTTTGGGCCATTGCACATCCTTGGGACCTCCTTAGCATATTTTCAAAAGACTCGAACCCTCTATCTGGTATGGTTCAGGAGGAGTTGCATTGTCAAGCTTGACAGACATTTCGAATCTATAAACGCAATTTTTCAAAGGGAAATTGCGTTAAAAATAAAATTTAATAGCATTCACAGTAATTTAGCACATGATTTTAGTAGATGTCTTTAAAATGCACTTTGTATTTACAGGATGAGTTATTTTTAAAAGATTTTATACTTCATTGCTAAAAACAAAATTATTTATTAATAACAATTGTATTTCATTTAAATCCATTATAAATATTACGAAAGTACGAAGGTCAATTTAAAAACATTTTGGTGTGCTGAAAATGCTACTTCTTTGTGTCGCATAATTGTTCTTATATATATATATATATTAAAATTTGAATATAAAATGATACTCCAAATGGTTGTTATTTTTAATTTCTATAAGAATTTTTTTAATAAAAAAGAAAATAATCTAACAATTATATATTTTGTAATGGAAAGTTTATCAAGTTAAATTAAAAAATAAAAATACAGTGGGACCCCGCTAAGTCGAATTTCCCTAAGTCGAAAATCTCCGTATATCGAATAAAGTGTTAGGTCTCGGCCAAAGTCAATAAGATTAATGTATTTTGGATATTCTTAACTCCAAGATTTGTGGCTTCAAACACCCCATAGTCAAATTTTCCAAGGCGTTTGGGTTATTATTCTGGGGTGATATTTTCGAAAAAAATTTAAAAATAAAAATATTACTCCCCCTCATCCCACTATGGAAGGAGTAAAAAAGGGGGGGGGGAAGTAAATGTGTCTCCTCTCACGGGCTTGTGTCGGTTTGTAAAAGAAAGCTGGCTTCCTTTCATATGAAACATCAGACACCACCTATTTTTCCTGTCACTTCTTCTATCCGTTATGGCTGTTCCCGAACCCCTCTGAATATCAACATTGTCCTTGATTAATCTGCGCCTATTACGCCATTCTCCATAACTCTAAAACTCCTTAAGTCGAATTTTTTGTTCGGCTCTCTTTGAGTTCGACTTGGAGAGGTTAGACTGTAATTTTAAACGTTTTTATTACTTCATAAATTATGTTGTTTTTTTTTGCTCTGCTTCCAGATATTGTTTTTTTTTAAATTTCTGTTTTTACCTAATCATTGATGTTCTCGTTTATAATCACGAAGCAAAGATCCAATACTGATAGTTTAAATTTTGACACTTACATGCACATGAAATGAGTTTAGGTTTGTTTGTATTTCAGTCTTTACTTTGATATACCTTTTATTACATTATTATGGTTTGAAACAGTAGACACTACAAATTAATTGATAAAAACCAGCACTTGTTATTGTCATCAGTGTGTACAAGAAGAGTTCAAATAGCTACATTTTAGTCATATAATACAACACTTTAAAATTGTTCCAATATTCTTTCGCTACGTTGTCTGTGCTAATGAGCAAAAAATATTATTAAAATCAAAATGTGGAACAACTACACCTGTAAAACTATAAAACACATGGCACAGTCGCACACATCATCTCCAGTCTGTTATATATCAGATGTGAGAAAAAATTTACAATCTATAGTCGATAATTAAAAAAAATGTATCTGCAATATAGGCGCATTTTTCATGACATTTCCACATATGAGTAAAGAATTTTATTTTCCCATGGGCGTATATCTCATGTTACTTCTCCAGAGACGTTACCGTCTTGCTACTCCCATACACCCACATTTCTCATGGAACTTAATCTTGATTATTAAAACGTTACAAATCATTCCTTAATAATCATTGGTTTTCGGCACAACAGATAAAATGTTTTATATTTTCCACGTTTTGAAACACTTTATAATATTTAGTTGATATTTCTCTTAATATGCCGTTATAGTTTTCCCTGAACAATGTTAAGGAAATACGGAGCTGTTTTTAATATGTTGCAGTTCTTTATTTTTCTCTTTTTATGGCCATCTATATGGTTGTACTATTATGTCCAACAATTTGCTTGACCTCTCATAACTTTCAATATATTTTTTCTCGTATGTCCCTACCAATGATTGTCCTATTATGTCCCTCAATATTATTGTCAGGGTGTCACATGAAACAGATGTCACTAAAACATCATGCAACAATGACACATTGACATAAGATCAATGTGTCAAAGGAACCATAAGCCACCGGAACTCTGTGTGAAAAAGTTGCCAAAAGACACTGTTGAAACCAGATCACATTAACAACAAAGGATAATGCGTGACAACTAAAAGTTTAGTGCTAGAGTGTTGAATAATCTGAAATTTAACATTTATTGAAATAGCTGTGTGTTGAAGGATGAACTTTATTATAAAGGTTGTTTTTTTTTAAACTCAACACGTACGTATGGAAATCGAAACAAAAAAAAACATTTTAGAACGTACCCCTGCCTCCGCCTCTAACATTAGGCATAGTGTGACTTTTAATAAATCGAATGCCAAAAATAATTCTTTATGGCCTTCGATTGAAACTTGTATCAAAGTGTCAAAGAGCGCTCCAGAAATAATGAGCTCCATACAGACTCAGTTAATAGTTAAACTAAGATAAACATTAGGAATACAGTCTTAGTATGTGTTGGACACCAGCTGTAGAGTATATATTCTACATTGTAAATTGTGAACAACTTTCACCGTGGCATGAACTTTATTTTGAATATCTATGTAACAACGTCCTATGTTTTGAGTTTTAAAGCACACATTCTAATGCTACACTTATATCAGCATTCAATACTCAAAAGGAATAAATTCACAAAGCGTCATACAAATGACTTGACAATTATTATTTTTATGCACATTGATAAAGGCGGTAATTGCATGTGAGAATGCTAAAAAGAAAGTGAAATTACAACCACAACAACAAATTTGGTTTTGAAAAAGCCAACGCCTACAGCCAGACGCCGGTCTTGCGTGTCCGGGAAAACCAATGATAGGCGGGGTGGAAACTCTTAACTTTTGCAGGGACTGCTGATGGTTATTGATTGATGCTGTATGTTTCAATAGGTACTTGAGTGAAATTCCAGAGACGCCAGATCATCTTATTATGTTCTGATGATTAAATTTAACATAATTTTTATGCTCCTTTGCACTCGTTATTTGGCAGGAGTGTTTGAATTTTTGCAAAAACTTAGTATTTTGTTGAATGGCAAATTAAAAACAACATTTATTTCTTGAAAAGTCCGTTTTTTTTAAAAATTAATTATCAGAATTTGAGTTTTATATGAAATGTGTAATTTAAAATATAATTATTTACGGTGAGCGTTACAAATCATATTGACTTTTTTATTGAGATTCTCAAACATTTAAAAAATCATAAAATTAAAATAACTATTTTGTCAAATTCCATCAATTCGAGTTAATGTTTTTTTTCCGTTTACCCTGGATCACGTAGATTCTATGCCTGCGATTAATAATAAAATAACGATGACACTTGTGTACTATCTTAATTTGTTTTCCTAATTTCATTTACTTCAATGGATTTCAACTATTAACAAATATTCTCTACCACTATAACGTGCCAAGACTAGTATACATGAGACAATAACTCGCCCAGTCACCAATTCATTTCGTTAATTCAAAACTCATAAAATTATTAGCTGTTCATTTTTCAGTGTATAACATTGTTTATATATATATATATATTAGGGCTGAACCGATATCTCGGTTCGGCTACTCGGCATCGGCCGATTTTCGTATACTCGGAGATACTCGGCAATCGGCCACGTAAGTGATGCCGATGCCGAGTATTATGTAATTGCTCCAATAGCAAAGATACACGCAACCATTCATCCTTCAACCTCATTTTGACTCTATTACTACTGATTTGTTCTCAGTGTTTCATTCATAAGGATTGGCCGTGTGCAAAAGCCATTTAACTATTTGTTATCATTAATTATGAGTTTTTAAAAGGAGTTCCTAATTTTACTTGTACATTTACATAGAGAAAAGTTCGCTTTGTCATGAGTCATATATAGGTCACGATAGATGTGGCGATGCCTAGGGGATTGCAAGAAAATGAAACACACTTTAAAAATTCATAACTTTAAAACTACAAATCCTAAAAATATTTATTTTTGTGTAAATGTTATTTAAAAAAATCTCTATTTAAGATTGCCATTCCGCTTTTTTATATGTTAATTTTTTTCATCAAGCACTCGGTATAGGTACTCGGAATCAGCAAAAAGGGGGCCGCTAACTAAGTAAATTTGCTCGTTATGCGAACAACTCGTTATGATAGGTTTGACGGCACTTGATATTGGTACTCGGCACTCAGCAAAAACATCATACTCGGTACACCCCTAATATATAAGTATATATATGGCAAGCGAGGGTGGTGCTGAATGTGGGGGCAGGTAGTTAGCAGCAGTGCGCATGTCTCAAGACTAAATGCGTCGGCGGTTCACCCAACGTTCCCTTGCATTGTTCCCATTTCTTCGTGCTCCTGTTTGTGTCCGTTCCTTCCCCACTTTATTGTCGTTATCCGTGAGCTAGTCTGCGACATATCTTACGCGGTGGGTCGTAACAAGTTACTTATACTTTTGAAATTAAAAAGTTATTTCATTAATTAAATATTGTTTATAAAGTAGTGCAATACTTTTTTCTTTTATTATTTAAATAATTGGTATTGTGGCACAGCAATATAAAATAATCTTTATGCAAATGGGAGAGTTGTTTAAAATGTATAATCTCGAACATAGATACGACAGTTTGGAAACGGGTAGAGAACTTCTAATGATTGTTTCCCTTAGTTTGTGTAAGTTTAAATATCACTTCTGACATGAGCTCATTATTGCTGGAGTATTCTTTGACACTTTGCTACTAACTAAATCGCACATCATAAAGAAACACTGTGGAAATAATACTCAGCACTGAACGGTAACATATAGGATGTGATTGTCATATCTGAGACACCATAAACGAAATGAAGTACGCCGACCGTGTCACGTGCGAATCCGCTGGCCAGATATAAAGGCTGTGCGATGAAAAGTCTTCAAAAACATTCGAGCTCGTGCTGACATAAATTAAGTTGAAGTTAGCACTACCCACAAGAAATATTTTTTAAGTATTTCAAGAACTGAATCACATCAAGAAAATGGCATTATTTAGAGTTTTGTTCTGCACTCTCTTAGCAATAGCGAGTGAAGGTTTGTATTTTATTTTTCATAGAGTTTTGGGGTTTATTTTTCTAATATAAAAGGAAATGTCCAGAGAAAAAAAAATAAGATGACTCAACTATTTTCCTGTTATAGCAAGTACATGTTACACGCATCTTCATTTTTGTGTACCATAACTTAAAATAAGACTTTTAAATCAGTTTTTTAAATTCTTTTTAGATGTTCTATAAATACTTTTTTATACTTTTATATATACGTTTAAAAATATTTTTTCTATTTTAGGACTACAATTTTTAGCCAGTTCAAAGGTTTTAGAAATCGGCTTGACAAAAAATTTACAGATTGAATGTACCGCAGCCAATGACAGCACAATCGTGTTGACAACACAAATTCGAATTCTCTTCTCCAACAATACGGTTCAACCTGTGTTTCTCCAGCTTGGATTCGTTGACTCTGTCTTTGGCATCGATAACTCTTCAGGGGCTGTAGATTCA